>VWYK01088880.1:756-38354 GCA_013399775.1 Semnornis frantzii
CTGCCAGCCGCGCTCCTCCCGGGGCGCTCCGCGGCCACCGGACACCGCGCCTGGCCCCGTCGCTGCTGCCGGCCGCTGCGCCCGGCCGCTCGGGTGAACGCGTACGTACACACGGGGATTCGTCGACTCGAAACTTTCTGCAGCGAAACCCGCAGCCTTTGAGAGCTCGGGCTGGCTCGGCGCTACCAGAAGCGGGTAACTGCGCGTTGGCATCTGCGAGCGGCGCGGGGCGGGGGGGCGGGGTGGACGACACCTTCGCATGGGCAGGGAGCCGTGACTGAAAGCTAGTGCTCTGGCGGGCCCTTACCGAAGTCACCCCGAATGCTGCTTAGCTGTTGGAGTACATCTAGAGAGCAGCCAGAAGCCGGTTGAGAAGAGCATAAAAAATATATTCTGCTAATAAACTGTCCTTTGACCAAAACTGGTTTAGATTTAGTGCGGAATGCTGTTTATGTTTGAGTGGCTCCCATGTTTTTCTGCAAATTAAAGGGGAAAACAATATGCAATAGTCACTTTCATTGGAAAATGTCAGAACTATGAGCAGATGTTTGCTGTGCTTGATAAATACAGTGTATAAACAACTAGTATTTCAGGGTGACTTATACGACTAAAAACTATTGTATATCCTCCAGTACCTCTGGAGAAAAAGCTGTAAATGACGCCTTAGGATTTCACAGCAAATCTGTGTGTGGGGAATGACATATGGGAAGAAAATTGACTTATTTCCACAACTGCAAGTGGCCTCCTTTTTGCGCCTTTTCATTAGCAATCTAATCCTAAAAGCATTAGGAGCAATTATTTGCAGTGGTGCCTGACATTCTAGGTCTCATTATTTAAATCAGTTTAACTTTTGATGGTTGACCCATTAGGTCACATCTCTGTGCCCTTTGTTATATTTATTAAAAAAAAAAAAAAAAAAGCAGGAGGGAAGGGGGGTGGTCTTCAAGCTTGCCACCTGCTACTGACATATCATTTTAGCTCTGGAGGAGATCAGCATTAGAATAAGCAATCTCTTACATTTGTTACTTTCCGTTCTAACACGGGGGAGGAAACCCTGCGTAAGTGCCTTGTTCTTCCGTCGCTGCCTGACTGAGGATAGATAGAGCAGATTTGTCTTAGGTTCTGCTTCCTTGTCTACGTTAAACTCAGATGAGATTCATGCACATGAAAAGGATGAGTTTTCAGTGTTTGCGGGAGAAGCTTCTTCCAAGGATGGGGGAGAGGTCTACGTCAATGTAGAGAGGAGCACTCGCGCTGGTGTTCGCATAGGTTGCCAGGCGGAATGAGTTATGGATGTGTAGATAGCAATAGGTATCACAAGATGCTTGAAGCACTTGGTATCATGTGACAGGCTGTAGTGTCAGCGTGGAATTGTTTGGCAGAAGCCAGTGTGTGACAAGGGGTGGGGGGAGAGAGGAGAGAAAGAGAAGGTGAGAGGCCTTATTCCAGGAGTGTACATGTTCAGTTTATTTTGACTAGTCCTTTGAAACAATTAGACACAACCTAATGCTGCTCGGTTTGGTGTGTGGTGGATTCAAACTCTTTACAGCAGTCACCACAGCCCAGAATTGGTGGTCACAGCATGAGATTTGAAGTTGTGAACAGCAGATCTTTCAATGAGAGTCCTCGTTTTCTATCCGTTGTCTGTACCGCCCATGGTAATTAGGAACTGTCAAACTGTATGTCTAGCATTCCTTTGACCTTGTGTAGAAAATAGTACACTGCTTCTTGGAGCTCCTACTGGCTTCTTTGATGATAGACGTAGGGAAATAGGATATTGTTTGAAAACCAAAGTGCATTTGCCTTCATATCAGAACTCCTGTTTGTGCTGACTAGCATTTAACTCTGTCATCCAGTCTGATGAACATGCTATAGCTTGACAGGTAGAGGTATTGTTATGGTGAGGCTGTTGTGTTTTCTCTACAGAAAACCAAGTCCTCATCCTCATGCCAAATCTGACTATAAAGTGTATGAACTAGACTGCAGTTTCTGACAACACCATGGGAAGAACCTTGCCACAAAGTGGGATCTCAGTGCAGCCACAGATGTGGTCTTGGGGTGGGAGAAAGCAGAATTGTGTTTGTGATGCAGTCTTTGTATTTGCCATATTGTGGCAGGCGAAGCTTGATGGGAATGGGGACCATTTCGGCATCAGTGGACATGCCTACCCTGCTGGGCTGGGAGAAAAATTAACAGGGCTCAGCTGTGGGCTTGCAACAACAGAGCATCAACGAGCCATGAGCAGCAGAGTGTCTTTTAAAAAATAAAGATGACTTCTCCTTTGGTTTGATGTGGATTGAACACCAGTGACTAAACCACTAGGGCTGCTTAAATTGGTTTTTATCTTGTACTATCAGGAGCGAGGACAATGCATTTCAATAGAGATTTCACTCTGCTGAGCAGCAGCTCATTGGCAAAGCAACTGCATAGGTTTGTTTGGGTCTCTTTTAATCAGTGGTGACAGTGTTGCCTGCTTCTCTCAAAAGCAGCAGAAACAGTATAAAGAAAAAAACCACAACCAACCCAAACAAACAAAAAGGCCCCCATGTTTCTGAGAGTTGCGTTTTCCTGTACAGTTAGCTTTTCCAGGTTCCAACAGGATGCTAGATTGAAGCTGGATTTCTTTCCTTGAAGTGTGTGTGTATTACAAGCTTGCTGTCCAAACTCGTAAGTTACTCACGCTTCTTGTTTGTAATTCCTGGAAAGAAAATTCACCCTCCAGTGCTGGCTCCCACAAAACAAGGAAGAAATAAAACAGTGAGGTCAATCCTGAATTTTAAGCTGATATAAAATGGCTTGTTACAATAGCTGTAGGGAGGAGACTACAACACCGCAATAGCTGTACCTGTTGTAAGTGACAGGTGGGGGAAATTTTGTTCTTTTTCATCTGTGTTTGGATGACAGCCCAGTCCTGGCCACGAACTGCAATCCAGGATTAATCCTCACATAGTGTTTTCTTTCTCTATATCAGATTTCTCATTTTGTTAATAAGCACAGCCTCACATGCACTTCAAGTCAGCTGTTCTGGAGTGGAAGCAACAGGGTTTTGCATTATTGAAATGACGGCTCTCACGCCTTGCTAGAGCCCATATTGTTTGACCGGGGTAGGGCTGAGGGTGATCCTTGTAATCACAAATCTGAAACAGGGATTCTAGTTACTGATTTTGCTTAATGGGAAGGGTTGAGGAATCTAGTTTATCCAGGATTACACATGTATGATATCACATTTTCTCTTGTGTGCACTGTGCTTTTTGAAGGGGCTGAAGAGTGATCTTTAAACCAAAATCCTGAAGCAGGCATTCGAAAATGGACCTATTGTGGGAAACTTCCTTCAGCGCTGCCTCTTGTGCTCATGTAGATAAGACAAAGCCACCCAGCTCTCCTGCAGAAACTGTCAGAAGACACGTGCCCTGCACCTAAGCTGTAAGGGTCCTAGTCTTCAGCTGGCAGTGAGAGCGTTCAGAGAAGTGCAGGGAGTTTCCTGCTCAAAACTCTCATTAGGTGCTGCTCTCCCCCAAAAACCAGCCTTGAAAACAAGCAGGGTGTACTTCCTGCTTCTGTTGCTGAAGCTTTTGAGAGATCTATGCAGGAATTAGGAACAACTCCCTCTTGTTCTTCCAGCTTTAGATACTGGATGGAAGAGTTACCAGTGTTGTCCTCACCCAGGTTCTGGATCTGAGATAGAAGGCATTTCATGTCATGGCCTGAGGCATTTGCTGTCCTTCAGGCTCTTCGGTGAAGGAAGAGTGAGGGGGTAGCTTTCAGTAGTGTTACCGGTTTGCCCTATTCAGTGTCGTTGCCTCCTCTCATTGCCCGCGTTCTCCAACACTTGTTGCTGCCAGCAATCTGACAGATGCAACGACACACTTTGGATCGAAGCAGGTGCTCTTTATTCTAGGCCAGTGCAGGCATAGGACCCAAAAGGCCCAAAAGACCCTGTCGCCTTCATGGTGACTGCTTTTATCCCATCATAGAAACAATGCATTAGCATAATGTAGGCAAGTACAGCCCAGTCTTTACATACATCATTTCTTGGTTTTCCCCTGGGCCAGATGTCCCACTATCTTTTCCTCCCCTGTGGGGGGCATCCTGAAGCTGTGGGAATAAAGGCCAAGTGCTTATACACTGCTCATTATTTTTCTCTCTTACATTGTATTCCCAGAGTTCTCTCACTCCCTTCCCTGCCGAACCAAACACCACGCAAGATAAAATTGTCTTCAAATCAGTCTTTTGCTGTGAGTTTCATAAAGAGATACAAGATGGACTGGCTAGGGAAGAGGCCTCATATGGTAAATGACCTTACTCTGCTCT
This sequence comes from Semnornis frantzii, assembly GCA_013399775.1. Taxonomy (NCBI): domain Eukaryota; kingdom Metazoa; phylum Chordata; class Aves; order Piciformes; family Ramphastidae; genus Semnornis; species Semnornis frantzii. Next base: position 5,068 of record VWYK01088880.1, read on the forward strand.
TCATGCTGGGCTAGTCCCATTCATTCCTGGAGTGGTTTGAAATGACAAGGGTGTACAGCATATTCCTTCTCCTAAATGTCTGCTCATTCCCCATTGTATAAAGAACCATTCAGTGCCTGCGTTCAGTTTTCCAGGAGTCACATAAAGAGGCTGCCATGTAGGACTCTACTTACTGCATTTCCATCTGCTGTCAAGATGCCACCAGCCAGTTTGACAGTTTGGAAATCTTTTCTCTTGTCTGATAGCGAAGAGAGTGATTTGCATTGCCAATTTTAACTGAGATTTGACATCAAGATTTGACATTAAGCAAAATCAGCCAACAAGAATCCTTATTTTAAAGCTTCCTTATCTGGTAGTTAATTCTCCAGTGGAAAGACTGGCTCTCACTGGTTTGTACCTATCAAAGCACATTGCTGTGCAACAAAAAAATAAATTGTTTATTTTTTTTCTGTTAAGCAGGGGGACAGGGTTTAATGCATTCAGGCTGCAATTTAATATACAAATCAGAAACAAAAATGTTTTACTGTGTTACTGTTTCTGAGAAACGCATAAAGCAACTTCCTATATAGCATTGAATTCAACTAAATGGTAAACCTGAGTATTCTGAAATGTTAAATAAAATACTTGGGAAATATTTTCTTATCAAAATACTTTCTGCTGACCTACTGAGGTCCCTTCTTACAAGGCTTATTCTGTGATTCGTATTCAGCTCCATTTTAAATGCAAAGCAACAGAAATGCACTTTGAGCTAAAGGGGACTGGTTACTTTCTAGGTGCTGGAATAGGCTGCACAGAGAGGTTGTGGATGCCTCCTCCCTGAGGGTGTTCAAGGCCAGGCTGGCCATGGCAGGGAGGTTGGAGTAGGTGGTGTCTGAAGTCCCTTCCAACCTGAGCCATTCTGTGATTTTGTGATACTTTTGCGGGCTTAGAACTAGCAGATATTAGTGTCTTAATACCTAGCTTTATTTGGAGGGAAGTAAACTTTCCTGCCCTTCTGCCCCTCCTCATATCTCAATTGCTTTCTCTGGTCTGAAAGAGCCAGTTGCTGAAAAATCCTCATCTTCTCTGCCCCTCTGCAAGAGGCTCCTGGTGCAACAGGCTGGTTACCTGCCTGGGACCTGATGAAACAAAGCAGTGGCTTGACTCAATCCTCTTAGTTACCAAACATGTGCCATTGCAGATGGACTCTTTCTTGAACAAGACATTATTTAAAAGGTTTGAAATGTTGCCAGTGCACAGTAAGACTGGAACTTGTGCTGCTTATGTTTGATGTTGCTTCCCCTACCCTTGGAAGGGTGAGGTGCTTTGTTATTCTGAGCGTATTTACCCTTATAAAGTGTTCAGAATGGTCCTCATGTGGAACTTTTGGCATCAAACTTCTTGAGTCCTTGAAAAACGGTCGTTGTTCTTTTTCTAGACAGTTCAGATGCTCTTTGATAATGTCATATTAGTGATAGGATTGTGCCCGGTCCTCAAAGAAAAACATGGATGTCCTTCCAGGCAGGAAGAATACCTACCAAATGTATAGGTGGCAGGGCATCTATAGACCATGTGTGTGCAGTGTGCATAGCCAGCAATCTGGAACTCAGTAGAAGGAATTCTGACAGAGAAAGAGTCATCTTGTAACTAATTCTTCAGATGTCACCACACTGATGTGTGGCTGAGTGTGTCTTACAAGCTGTGTAACTTAGGACTCAAAATGTGCTACCCAGAAAACTTAATTCTAAGTGCTTACTGTTCTGAACTGCTGTAGTGATTGAATGAGTGCACACATTCACTTCTGGCTGAGCTTGTGGTCTGAGGAACTCTGGGTTCAGTTTCTATCGTTGATAAATTTTCCAGGCTATGGTCATGAAGGAAATGAAGCAACTTCAGTTTTCTTATTTTTTAAAGTATAGAGAATACCATGGCCTTGGTTTGGCTTGTGTATTTGTCTTATAGATGCTCATCATATGTAAATGTTTGCACAACAGGACCCTGACCTTAGCAAGGACCTATCAATGCTGTCATCATACACATAATTCTAATAAAGTTACAAAATGATGAAGTTGCCAAAGGACTGGGACCTCCCAGAGTCTCAAAAATCTTTCAGACTTGATAGTGAACAGCCACATAACAGCATCTTGGGCAGCTCTTCCAGCACACTTGAATGACACCCATCCTTCCCTGTGGACTCTGTATGGGTTCAGGCTGCACAGGGGCTCCCTAATTTCAATTCTCTTCAGGGGCTGATAGGCTGAGGGCAGACCTCATTGCTCTCTACAACTACCTAAAAGGAGGTTGTGGGAAGGTGGGTGTTGGTTGCTTCTCTAGTTTCAGGTGACAGAATGAGAGGAAATGGCTTCAAGTTGTGCCAGGGGAGGTTTAGTTTGGATAATAAGAAAAATTTCTTTGTGGAAGAAGTGGTTGGGCATTAGAATAGGCCACCCAGGGAGGTGGTGGAGTCACTGCCCCTTGAGGTGTTCAAGAAAAATGTGGACATGGCACTTTGGCTTAATGTCCATGGTGGTGTTTGGTTGATGGTTGGACTGGATGATCTTAAAGGTCTCTTTCAACAAAACCAATTCTGTGACTGACATTTTACTGTTACCAATACCCATGGTGGCGAAGGAAGAGTAGAGAAGACTGCTCTCCAGTCTCTCAGAAATGCTGTATTTCTTGGTCTGCTCTGTACTTTATCAAACAAGGCTTTCAAAAATAAAATGAAAACTGAAATATGCCAGCTAGAGAAATTATTCACTTTTTGCTACAGCACTGAAAATATTAATGAGACTGCAGTGAACACTGGGGGTTTTTGGAAGGTCCAGTTTGCACTGCCAGTCTCTTTCTGGGAATAAATAAATGCCTTTAAATAATCCCTTTCAGGATGTGCAGAGCAGCAGCTTGGAGTTCTTTGCTTTTCCTCCCTGGGTTGTGTGGTGCAGTGCCAGTGTACCGCGTGGTGCGGCAATCTTGGAAATTCTTGGAAAAGAACTTCCGTTTGCTCTAGGTAAAAACTGTGTTGGCAGCAAAACTGCCTCTGCTGCTCACAAGCTGGCAGCATTCTTCAGTGAACTCCAAGAAAAGGAGTTGAATGTATGTGGTTCTGTGTATCTGTCCAGGATGCAGAGGTGTTGGAGACTGTTGGACTGTTATTGTGGGTGGTGCCTCTGCAGAAGGAATGTCTCCCTTTTTTCCCCAAGTGTGGACCTCCTAGCACTTGTAGCAAGCTGGCTTATCCCAGTGTTGCTGGATCTCCCAGTTGCTGGTTGCTACTTGGAAGTGATGGGTTTAATTGCCATAGTGATATTCCTTAGCTCCTGAGTGAGGGGAAAAAGTGATCTGAGTGTGGAAAGGGGACTTGGAGCCATTACCTTGCTTCTGAGGCTTTCTGGTTTGGTGGCTAAAACAAAGAGCCAAGTATGAGAATTGGTTTGCCACTGATTTGTTGATTGATACTGGAAAAAATGAGCTGACCTGTCTGTACCTTTCTATCTCTGCCTGTGTAAGGGCAGGGTATTTGGAAGATGGGGTGAATTTTCATGAGCATTTAAGGATCGGTAAATAACAGCAGTAGCCGCTGTTGTCTAATATTTCACTGTTAATTTTGCAAGAGGATTTCAAGGCGAATGCTGCACTAATAACTCAGTGTCTTCTAAGTGGAACCAAATGCAGAGAAAATGAGTACATACGGGAGTGCCGTCGTGCTGGAAATCATGGTGTTATTTGAAAACTGCGTGGAGGTGTAACTAATAACAGTGGACAGTCATGGAAGGCAAACATATTTCCAGTGTCTTGCTGGAACAGTGATCACAGGAGGATGGCATTAAAATATTCGCCTATCGAGTGAAGGGATCCTTTCCACCCAGGGATCTCAGAATGCTTTTATTATTAGTGATAATTAGTGATATTTTATTATTGGTGACCTGTGTCTGACATTTCAAGTAACCTTTTTGGAGATGTGTATATGATTCTGAAAGCTGCACAAGGTTTCTTCCCTAACAGAATAGAAGCCATGGCTGTCCCAGCAAACTAGCTTCCACTCCCAGAAGACATAAAGGACTGACAAGCACCTCAGCTTCTTGCTTTCACTTATAATAAAGAAACAAAATCTTCTCCCTTCCAAATTTTTAGAGTTCGTATGAAATGGGGCCTGGGCTACCTGACGCCAGCTGTACCATTTCAAAAGACTTATCAGTAGTTTTCTACCTCATAACCAGAGCATCTAATGCTGCATGCCAGAGGCTTGGGATGTGCCCTGTCCATAAACTGGTTGGACAAGACAGGGGAAAAGGAGTCCAGGTAAGTCCAAGCAAGTTTCCTTGTGCATCTACTCTGCCATTATTCAGAATATTTGCCTATTTGTGCTTGCTTCCTCTGTGGTTACACATGGAGCTGTACTGCCTCTGCGTTGATCTAAAGCGGTGTGGATTGTACCCCCACCAAAACACCGGAAAAGGAACCCAAAGCATTCCCTCTAAACCTGCATCAAGCAAAAGCAAAGCACATGCCTTTTGAAGGTGGAGAGAAAGCTGCTTCATTACAGTGGCTTTGACCATCAAAAGTGATGAGTGGGAGGGTATCTGACAGCATTAACTCTGTGGGGCGACTGGCTGGGGTCACGTTTTGGTAAGTGAGAAGGTAGCAGCTGTCCTTTGTGGCATGTAGGATGTGGCATTTCAGGGGAAACTTGCAGATTTTTTTTCCATAAGAGCTGCTCCATGCTGTGCTGTGCTGCTGTCCCACCCATCCCTCTGCTGTGCCTCAGGAGGAGGAAGGGGCTGGGTGCCCATCAGGAATGCTTTTCCTGGCACGGGGAAAGCAAGTCTGCCTCTACTAAACTTAGGCATTAGTGAAGATTAATCAGTCACATTTCTTGCTTCAGCTTTGGTTTTGGTTCTAAATCTTCAGGGCAGAAAGGGTGGCAGCATCTGGAGTGAAATCAGTGTAATGCCAGGGCGTGGGATTTCCATAATTTAGTGCCTGACTTGATATTTTTTGACAGAGTTCTTGAAATTAAGGAAGCAGAGAGGTTGTGTGAACATTGGGGGGGGTAGTGCTGCAGTAAAAGGAGAAAATGAGCAGTGGGTGTTGGTCAGATCACAGTCTTTAGAAGAAACCATCCCTAGTAGATGTCATTGTAAGGGTAATGCTGCACTTGGCAACAAAAATTAGGTTTAATGCCATAAATGGAGATAAAGCACATTGCAGCTGACAATGTACTTCCAGACTATGTCCCTGGCTAAAGAGCTTGCAACGCAGGGCACAAATAGGTGCAGTATAGATAACTGACTGGAGGGAGTAAGATTCTGCAAATGCTTACTCAGGCAGTTAGCTTGAACTCAGTGTGACTGCTGGAGTAAGAGCTTGCACAACCCAGCCTGAGGAGTGGGGCTGGAGCCTTATAGCTGTTGGGTAAAACACAACTGCTTGGGGCTTTTATTTATTTTTCAAGTGGCTGGCGAGGCTGGCTTTAAGTAAATGCCCGCTTCCGACCCTGACTTGCATGCCTGTTTGTTTACTGTAATCACCTGTAACCTAGAATTGCAAAACTCCTCTGGATACACTAATGATGTCTTTGTAAAGTTTTCCTAGCAGAAATTCAGCTGCATTTTAAAAGCACGCTCTTCTTTCTAAACACTTAGCTGTAAACTTCAATCCTGCCAGCCTGGTGTGCTGAGAACATTTCAGAAAAGGTCAGAGGGCCACATTGAGTGCTGTGGGTCCAGTTTCCCAGACTGATTTGTTGCCTGAACTCTTTGAAGGGAGAGGAGCACCTGCAGATCCCCTTCTGGGGATTCCCGTCAAATGTGGGGAAGCCTCCAACAGGTGTGTGGAGCTGGCATGGCCTTAGCCCAAGATGGGGAGAGGTGTGGCTGGGACACGTCTGAACCTGCACTTGGGCTGGAGCAGGGAGTCAAAAAGGCTGTAAGTGGTAGCTATTCTCAGCTCCTTCATTCCCCTGAACATGGGGAAAGGATGCCAGCCCTTGCCAGATAGGGCTCACTAAGCCACTCTCTGCCCTTCTGCAGCCTGTTAGGCAGCAGGCAGTGGACAAGGGAGTTGCAGCTGCTTGTCCCCACTCTGAGAGGGAGCAGGGTTGGCTCCAGAGGCATATGCTGACTAATTGTATCAGGAAGTAAGTGGGAGGTGATAGAGCTGATTCAGATCCCTGGTTTAAAAATCCTGAGCCTGGCTGAGTGAACGCCTGATTAATGGTATTTTCTTCTCAGATTCATTTGCTTTGAGGTCACAGTTCAGAGGCTCAGGAGAAAGCAGGCAAGACATTACGAGTCTCGCTGGATGTGTCACACACTCACAGCCTAGATGCTCTCCCTGTAAAAGGCTTTGATAAAGTTAAGTCCCAGGCAGTGTGGTCCCCCTCCATGCCAGAGAGGCTCTGGCATGGATGTTTGTTTCAGAATGGGTTTGAATTTTTCTGGTTTTTCGGAGGTATTTCCTTGACTGGTGCTAAAAAATGATTCCTTCTGATGGACCATTGGATCTTCTTCACAAAACCTTTCTGGCTTATTTTGAAAACTTCATGTAAAAGGGATTGACAGAGCATTTCTTCTGCCTTCATTGAAAAGAATGTCAGCACTTACCTGAGTAGGAAAAGCGTGGTGTTCAGGTGAAGTCAGCCTCCTCAGTGAGTGACTGAGCAAAAAAGGTCTGACTGGACAAGCAAATCACTTTTACTGAGGGTAGCAGAACATTCCATCCTCTCCATCCCCAGAAGTCTTTGAGAAAAACAGGTTTTCTTCCTCCTGCTTCTGTCAGGAGGATTTGGAAAAAGAAATCTACCTCCTTCCCAAGCTAGTTTTTAGAATGTATTGGCTGTCGAAGAACAAGTCAGCACAGTAATCCTGTTCCGTGTTAACTGCTATGAAATACAATGTTAACTTTTTAGCCTTACGGTGGCAGGAAATGGGATTTAAGATTTTTTTCCATGGGTATAAGAAAGTTTAGGAGCAGGATTTAAAAAACAAAAATATTCCTTACAATCCTCTCTCCCAAGTCTCTTCCCTTAGACTAATCTTTCAATTAATCTCATTTGTCTGTTTTGTGATTTGGTGTGTGTGATTTTAACCATGACAGTCAGTGAGCTGAGCCGACACTTCAGATCCTTATGCTGGCTTCAACTCTTAGTCCTTAGTATCTGCTTATTTCAGCTGATGCTTTGGCTGCTAACTTGCTGGATTCTTTGCTTCCTCCAGGATCCTCAGTTGCAAGGCACATCCACACAAGTGCTGGTGTATCATCCGTGTGTGCAGGAAGACTCTCTAACGTAAACTCCGTGTTTCCAAACTCTGCAAACATCCTTCCTGTTCTAATACTGGAATGACACTTGGCAGAAGTCTTCTTTCTTTTCCTGACACATATGAAACTGATGTCCCAGTAAGTCGAGTTTCATTGCAGATGCTTTTAGGGAGAGGGAAAATGGGGAACATTTACTGTGACTTGCAGGAAAATCTTCTGGCTGTTCTACTGATGATGTCCTTCTGCTTCCCTTAATATTTTTCTTAATGTTTGAGTAATTCTGCTGAAGCAGAAGAGTCAGATGATGAAGTTCTAAGGAATATTCCAGAAACAACAAGCTTGACTGTGTTGCTGCTTTGTCTTGCTAGGTACTAGTGGTTAATTGAAGCCTCTGGCTGTACAATTCCCACTTGTTCTTGACCTCAAACCTCCAGCCTATGTCCAAGTCTCGCTTTTGAGAACCGCATGCCTGTATGTCTAGGGGAAACTTGTGACTGATGGAAGGTTTGATATCAAATGCTCTCAAGTCCTACTGATATCAGTAGGTTGAGTGTCCTCCAACAGCTAAGATGCAGTTTGCATATCAGGTCCCTCCAGTACTTGGATCACAGAGCCTTGGAGAAAAGCAGTAGATAGTCTCATTTCTAGTTTAAGAATGACAGGGATCTGCTGGAGAGTCCAGTGAAGAGCTACAAGGACAATTAAGGTCTGGAACATCTCTCCTATGAAGAAAGGCTGAGAGACCTGGGACTGTTCAGTCTGAAGAAGGCTGAGAGGGGATCTTATCAATGTTTATAAACATCTGAGAGGTGGGTGCCAGGATGAAGCTGCCAGGCTCTGTTTGATAGTGCCTAGTGATAGGACAAGGGATAATAGGTAAGAGTTAGAACACAGGAGGTTCCACCTCAGCATAGGAGACACTTCTGCATGGTGAGGGTGACAGAGCCCCGGAAGAGGCTGCCCAGGGAGGTTGTGGAGTCTCCTTCTATGGAGACTTTCAAAACCCAGCTGGGTGTGTTCCTGTGTGACTTGCCCTAGGGTATCCTGCTCTGGCAGGGGGTTTGGACTGGATGATCTCTGGAGGTCCCTTGCAACCCCTAACATTCTGTGATTCTTTGCTGAGAACAGTCTTGAGCCTTCTGATATTGATCATTGATGTAATGAGTAATTGATCATTACTCATTACACACATACAGGCACTCTCTCATTTAAATACAGGGGAATAATAGCAGACAGGAGTGTTCCTGTGTGGAATAACTGAACACAGTAACACTTGGGGCTCAGTTACAACAGGGAAAAATGAGAGGAAAATGGGTTTTGGTACTTAGTGCTGACTAGCAGAGGCCAACTCATCAAGTTTTTCCGTTGCAAAAATGCCATGTCTGAATTTCTCAAATACTGTGTGTCTATAATAGGCCCAGAGGCATGACAGCACATGTGGAGCACATGAAGGGGAAGACATGGGATGTGAATTTTTGTGCAGGTTTTAACAAAGCCAGAATTTTCTGTGCCCTCTCTGCTCTGCCACACAGAAGCCCCAGGGGGTTTGTTCGTTTCTAAAGTCATCTGAGAGCTGCCAGCACAAAGTGAAAGCCCCAAGGGTTTCTCCAGTCACCGAAGGGACATCCACAGCCTATGAACATGAAAATGCAGTACACTTTGAAAGTGAGAGGACAGTGGCCCGACACAGTCACTTGGGAGTCACCGAACAATCAAGACTGAGAGAATGTGGAACTGATGAAGTTGTGCTTAAACAAGTCATTTGTTTAGCCAGTGTGTGACTTAGTGCATGCTGCTGGCTGTTGGGCCCCACATCCCGAGCATTCTGCCATCTTCCCCATGCCTGTGCTTGTCAGCTCCCCTTCGAGGACACTTCGTGTGACAAAAACTCTGCAGTAAAAACCCAAAGTCATGTTCCATTTCGGACCTGGGATATCTGGCTCTAGACTTTCCTCTGCTGCCTTTTAAGAGGGCCTGTCCTCCTCTGTATCTAGAGGCAAGAGTCTGTGTGGCCTGTGTGAAGAGCAGCAGCAGTTCTCATAGTTTTGGCTCCATCATACAGATCTGCAAGCTGTGGAAGTGAGTGATGTTGCTTTCCCTGGAGGTGTCAGTGTGCAGCTCCACTTGAGTGAGAGGGCAGAAAGCACTGAAGGAGAGAGCTGATGGGCAGTGGGCAGTGCTGGAGTTGGTGCTCCAGCCCTTAACTGTCTGAATCCTGGCAGGCAGAGCTGCTGCATGGCCACTGTCACGGACAGTTGCACCTGACGTGTGGGAGTTACTTGGCACCTTGTGGCTGTAGCTTCCCATTGATTTTTGGTGGAATTGATTTATAGTGCTATTTAATGGAATTGATTCTTTTTACAACTTTTTTTCCCCTCTTAAAGACCAATTGTTTTTCTTGAGTGATGGCTATGAGTTTGTGTTCATGTATTAATACAGTTGTGCACCCACAGTCCCAACTGTGTTCTTTCTACTCACACTGCCAAAGAAGTCTCAATCTCAAATGCCATCTTAAATTTTAATATGATGTTTGATGTATGACCTGGAATAAATTAAACGTGCTAGAACTTGCAAGATGAAATCCTAGTGGTGGGTATAACCACAAAACAGTGTTCTATTAAGCCAAGGACTGTCGAGAATGTCTGTTGTGGTTGTGTCTGGTTTACGAGTGGCTCCCTTTGGTTTAGTGTAGGTGGATATTTTTATTCTGCCTGGCTTGTGAACAAGGGGATGAAAATTCAGAATTTACCTACATGAAGTTTAAGACTCTGCTGAGTTTTCCTTTATAAGCACATGGGCAGGAACCACATTTTTTATCCTAAACCAAGTATCTTTATCGTACTTAATGTCTTTCTCTGCTTGTCACTCCAGAGTAGCAGAAGAAAATAAGATATTCTGTACTTGGAGGAATACTCTGAGAACGTGTGGATATCAGGGTTCTCTGTTACTGTTTTATACTTTGCAGGTCAGTTCTGTCAGTCAGATTAACTTGCAAATTTGTGCTGTGGTTTGGGTCTTTTTTCTTATTTCCTTCCTTTCTGTCCTCCTTCTTTCTAAAAGCACCAAATAAATTTGGGCACAATCCTAGCTCTGGGTGGGATTCCTGAGCAGATACTGTGCCACCCAGATTTCCCGATCACAGAACCTTGAAGATGTATGCACAAGGCTTTGGACCTAGCTAACAACTGCCTGTCAAGATACAATAAAATAAATAATCTTTGAAATAGCCAGCACCCATATCATACAAGGTATTAGTAAGCCAAAAGTACCTTCTTGAATGGCAATGTGAAACAAACATCGGTCATCGCAGTTGCGTTGTGTGATCCCTGTGTGAAATTTAGCTGAGCAATTTGGCAGCCACGCGTAGCGCTAACCAGAGCTCCCAAGTGGTGGTCTGGTGCAGCTCTGAGCGTAGTGCACTTGGCTAATGTAGTTACCACCCGAGGAGTGACAGAGATGGAGTCAGCACCAGTCAACATCCCATTTGAATAGAAAAGCTCCCAACTTCGTGGTTGCTTATCAGAACTCCCACCCTTGGCTGGCTGTGATCTGTAGCCATCTGAAAACTGTTGGGAAGCCAGCAGGGCCCCCTACTGTGCATTTAACTTCTACTGTGAGTTTAACAGGATGGCCAAGAATAATATCATTAGTATGCTGTGTGTGCAACTGCTGAAGAAGTGGCTTGTACATGTGAAGGAAGCTTAGCAGGGATACTGTAGATGGTATGGGTGTGATGCAGAGCAGATACCAGCAGTTGATCCAGTTCTCTGATACCTGCAGCTCTGAAACCCACACACCATTAATTTGGAAAAGGGCTCCAAATGTAAGCAAATTGCCCTGACCTAGATTTTAAACTGCTAAAGGAACTTGAGTTCACATGCGAGGCAATATGGGGCCTTTTGTGGGGCCTTTTGCAAAACATGGTATTTAAACGTGGCTTACTAAGTGTAGCTTCCAACAACAACCAACCTTCACCATCTGTCCCAGAAGACAGCAAAGATTTGATTCAACATCTTAGTGATCCTAAATGACAGTCTTTGAGAGGGGAAAACTGTATCATTGCTTTGCAAATGAAACCTGCAGCTGTTGAATTATACTGTAGTTTACCAAAGGTGTTTTATATCCCACAGCCACATTGTAAACTAGATTTTGTTTGCTTGGAATTATACTAGTGATTTGTAGGCTGCCTCTGACGGATGTGTGTGTGTCTCTCTCTAACCATCACATGCCCTGAGCAATTATGCAGAGTTAACAAAACCTAGAGAAGGCAACTGCTCTTATCTGTCTTGCCCCATGCCAAGTCTTTGCTTTTCAGTCTCTGCTGAGAAATAGGTGAAATTCCTGGCATTCTTTGGAAGGGAGAGGGTTAAGTTTAAAGAGAGGGGTATCTTGTCTTTCACCAGTACTGGGATGGAAGGATTTTAACTGTGCCTGCTCCTTAGAGGTGCTTTGTTATGGGTGTGAGGATACAGCGCTGGCATGTCCTTATGGGATTAGATGGGACATTAAGGATCTCTGCTGCCAAGGTTCTTCCTTCTTATGGACAGATTCTGGCATCACAATTCTCAGAACATCAGAAAAAACATTTACCTAAGAGTATGAGATGTTCTGGTTGGTGTTATGCCAGTTGGTCCAGAACAAGGTCTGCATAAAAGCTTAGAGCCCGCAGAGCCCTAAGGCTGTCACTGAGTGCTGTACTCGCTCAGCCTCTTTCCTGAAGTGTGTCACAGTCTCAATGCACAGTAAAGGCAGAAGGTAAGAAAGGAAACAGAGACACCGAGAAGTGCATTATTCAACCAAGGTGGTGTGACAGATGGAGAGAACTAGGAGGAGAACTTAAATTCCTTCAGTTTCAGTTTACTTTGCTACCAGAACAGATGACTGTTATTATAGCACTCTTTTTTGCATCCTTACCCTTCCAACTAAATTAACTTTCCTTGCCTCAAGGACCGTCAGTCCCTGTACAGTCTTCTGGTGTATTTTAGCTGTCCCAGAGAACTGGAACAACAAGCATACAAACAAGTTACTGCGCTCTGACTGCTCATTGCTCACTCTGTGTGTGTGAGGCTTTAGCTCATGGCAGTGAGACGTAGCCAAACAAAACAGCTTAGAGCTCAGGACAAAGCCAGCCACAAAAGGAGAAGTTGCTTCTGGATTTGCACAGCTACACATCGCTCTTGCTAGTTCTGGAGATGCTTTCCTTCTCCTTCTGTCACTGGGTGCCTGGTGCTGTGCACAAATGGGTGCAAGGCTAGGCAGTGCTAGTGCCACACCAATCTGCCCTGGCATGGATATGCATCTCACCTGGACTGTGTCTGCGCTGGTGCTGCCTTTTCTATTGAGTCAGGATAGTGCCGGTTCTTCTTGGCTGTGTAGCTTAAAAAGAGCAATGTCTAAGCCAAACCAGACTTAAGTCTGACCTCTGGGCACCTACTCTCAGATCACAGAATGGACCTATTTTTTATGAGTCTCCTCGAGGCAAAGTGCCCTGGCTCCTTAGGATGGTTTTATCAGAAAGATCTTGTGGTCGCCCACTCTAATCTTCCTGGTGTTCTAAATTTGCCAGACTCTTGTCTTCGAGAGGTTGCATTTCTATAGTGCCTGGACTCAGAAAGCTATGAGATGGAAACGAATCTTCCTGCTCTAGAAGATGGCAAACAGTACCAAACAGTTACTTGCTCTTTGTGCCTTGCCTTGGTAGATGTAAAGACTTCCGTGTCTTAAATGATGCAAAAGCAAATTCCTTACAAAAGTAAAATGCCTATAATCAGATAATGGTTGCTGTGGTGCTAGCAGCAACATGGCATTAAATATGTCTTGGTTTGACTTCCACAGTTCAGGGGTGAGGGGAACTGGAATGGTGTTTACTGAGCCAATAAACTTCTCACTAAACATAATTCATGGGCTCTAGCTGGCTAATAACCAGGACCTCAGTGCTCTAACAGTTGGCCCCATACATTTTAAAACAAAGCTTTATTTGAAGTGAAAACTTTAAGAAAAACAAACTTTTGGATTTAGTGGCCTCTAATATTATCCACCGCCACAGGCCTCATAACTACAAACTGCATTTTAAAATATTTCTATTACAGTCTCTTTGACCAATGATAAGAGACTGTTTGCTCCAGAGACTGCCTCAACATCATTTTTTTGTTTGTTGTTTTCAGACCTATAGGAATCCATCCACTTCTTTTACAGTAGTGCTGTGCAGGGATTTTTTTTCCCCTTAATTTACGTTTAAGAGGAGTTTCTGCTGACCATCTGAGTGCTCCAGGCAGTCAGCATTGTTTCAGTTGTAAGAATAAGGTGAAGAGCTGAAACAAGGCTTGTTGTCTTTAAGGTGACATTTAAAAAATTATTTCCATAACCTCTTACAGTCCTCATTTTTCTCTGGAGAAAAGAGATCTTCATATGAGCAGGTTTATTTAAGCACTTGCTAGATTATGTAGCAGGATTTCCCTTCCTCTGCTCATGAATGAAGAGCTGTGATTCTGCAGGTTCACTTAAGGAGCACAGAACATAAGATTTGGATTGGTTTCAGATACCCATCATTTCCCTGTGTGTGGAAGAGTGTTCTTATATTCCATGTTTGTTTAGTTTCTCATGAATGAAATCTGAATTCTTGAAGCAGATTCTCAGAGGGGTGTGGGCAAGTGCTGGTTCTTGCTCTCTCTGCTGCATGTGCAATTTGGACTGGGAGCAAAGCAGTTCATTTTAAGGACTGGGAATCAGTTAATTCAGATTTCCGCTAATGATTTTACATTCTCTGGGAGACCTTGCTACTTTGTGTTTCACCTTCTGCCTTGGATGAATGAAGAAACAATGCCTGCCTGCCTCCTGTCAGATGCTTTGAAGTCTGGAGATGAAAGATACCATATGAATGCAAAGTACTTGCCAGTTAATGTCAGCAAGTCCTTTTGCTTGTACCTTGATAGAAAAAGCTTTATTGTAGGCTTACAATGAATGGATCTGCATAGACACCAATAGTTCTTTCCCTCTTGGTTAAGTCGTTTTGAGAATTATCTTGACTGTCTCTTAGATACAGAGAGGTTAAAAAACAAGCAATAAAAGATTATCAGAGGAAATTTCTTGTCATGCCATGCCTTAAAGATAAAACTTAAAAATCTTTTGAAAGGGGAAGAAAATAACAACTGTGGACCTGGTCCCAAGGAGTTCCTGCTAAATACTACCTCATGCTGTCTTTAAACATTTATTTTCTGATGCAGAGCTAAGCCTAGTTCCAGCAGAGCATAGAGGAGTTCTATTATTAGGTACTGATTTGATAAGATAAGATAATTAGTACCTTGGTCTACTGATACAGACCTCTACTGTCCAAAACCAACATTAGGTTATTAAATCAATTCTTGTATTTGTTACAGTAATAACTTAGAATAGCATTATTTAGATACTGCTTGTCTAAACTGAGATAAGTCATTCAACTGTGTCTGTGTTTGCTTATCCACCTTCTTCTGCTTGTAAAAACCAGCACAAATTCACTGGTAGGTGGAGACTTTCTGGGCTTTCCTGGATTTTATTGTTTGGTGTGGCAGGGTCTCCCCTGCCAGGTTTTTGTGTTGTGTCTGCGTGGCTCTGCCTCCCCTGCAGCAGATGGGTGGTAAGGAAATGAGGGCTCCAGTGGATAAATGCAGCAGCAGCTGCTTTCAAGAAGGGTATCCATGAAGCAGGTCACAAGTGAGAGATGGTGTCTGGGCAACTAATCTGGACATATACCTACCATCAATTTCTGCTGACACCCAGATTGGGAAACGTTTAATTGAAAGCTAAACTGGCACAGAGCCAAAGTCAACAAAGAGAAGAATTTTTAGGTAGAAAGGCAGGTCTAAGTTTCCCCAGATTACAGTTGTCTTGGGGAGCTTGAGAGCCTTCTGGCTCCAGAGGAGAAAGAAAGAGGCCTGCCAAATGCCCATTTCAAGTATAAATGGTATCCCAAGCCCCTAGTTCATAGGCTGACACAGGTGTTTACTATTCTGCTGGAAGCGAATTGACTTAAAGGTTGCAGGGAATTGGTTTTGTAGGTAAACTTTGGTGTGTTTTACTCTTTTATAGCTCCAGAGGTGCAGGTCCTACAGGACAGCGACTGAGTTAACCTGAGGGACCACTGTGTCTCGTGAGATCTGTGGGATTTTTAAATACTGTATTTTTTATTGACTTGGACTGCAGACCACAATCCTGCTCCACCCCCTGACTTTGTAACACGTTTACTTGCATGGGAACACCCTGCCTCTTGTGGACTTGAAGACTTCTGGTGTGAGAGCTGAGCCCTGCTCAGCTTTGTTCCTGAATTTTGCAGCAGAACACAGGACTGGGACTGGAAAGGGCCAAGTTGTATTGCTGTGTGCTCCTGGCGTGCTGCTGCCATGGCCGTGCAGGGCCAGATGCAAAGGGAAGGCTATTTAATGGGCTTGGTGTTACTGGAACTTGCCATCTAACATTCCTTGCTTTCCCCAGTGTGTTCTCTCCCTTTCAGGGTGGAATGCAGTAATTGCCATACCAGAGGGAAGCCATGCTCTCTCTGTCTAGTCTGGCATCCTTTCTTCAAGAGAGGCAAATACCAGATGCTTGGGGGGAAAGTAGGAGAACTCCTAAAACAAACAACTGTGGAGCAGCTTGCCCATAGAGGAAGTTAGTGGTTAGCTGATGCCCTGAGGCCAGAGTTTCTAGCCTTTGCAGGAGCATTCTGTGCACCTGGGTATTCTCTGCCATGTCCAACATCCCTGCACTTAAGCCATTCTTGCTGACCCCTGCTTCTTGAATTGGGGACCAGGCAAGTCCAAGGAAGCCCACAGGTCAGTTGCACCACTGTGCATTGTGTTTGACTGATGTGCAGTCAGACTTCTGGAGGGACAGGGATAGCAAGGTGTGATACTGCTCCGTAGTATGTCACTGTATCGTTGTCTGTAGCCCAGCAGTCGCTCTGGGCAGCCGTGAGCCACATCTGTTTATTTTGTTTGCTGGTTTTGATTGCCTGCTGGGTTTTCTCCGTTGTCAGCAGCCTGTCTCTTGTGCCAGAGGCATAACTGTGTTTGCCTGTGTGCTTTCCTCTAGGGCTTCATTTTGCATACCTCTGTCCTCCGCTCTCAGACCCTTCCACCTCTACCTGCACCAAAGTCTTTCTGTGCTGTACTTGGCTCTGTGCTGTGTTTCCTGTCTTCCCTGTGTGTTAGGTAGGCCTGACAAACATACTAGGTGTTCCTGGTCTTTCAGTAGCTCTTTCTGGAGAGATGTTCCAGGTGGTATTACCAAATGATAGCAATTACTCTGCTCAGTAAAGTGTGATCTGAGCTCTTTCATATTCCTCCCCTCTAAATGTCAGGGCAGGATGGTTGGCTTCTTTGGTCCTCATTCAAGGCCACCAGTAAGGGACTATCGAGCCTCTATTGTGAGTCAAGAACTGCTTTCTGGTTCCCTCTCTGCAGGGGCTGCACCTTTCATCAGAAGCTGCACATCTGAACAGCAGGTCCTGCCACATAGGAACATTGCTGGTAACTGGTGTGGAATAGCCTCCAGCAAACAAAAACAAGAGGGAGGGAGACCTGGCTAGAAATGAGGAAGACTTCAAGTGATACCTTCATTCTCCAGTAGTGATGTATTAGTCAATATCATGCAGGACCTGTGTTCACCTCAGGGACGAGGAAGGGGAGAGTACTTTTTAAATTAGTTATTACTCATTCTTTCCCAACCAGCCAGCCTGGGATTTCCCTGCATTCTGAGTTAATGCTTTCATCTGTCTCATGTTTAACAATCTTGATTTGCTTGAGAAGTTGGTTTTCCTTCTTGTGGAAGATTGCGCTGGGGCCAGAGTGTTTGCTACTTAATATCTATAATAAAATTCTTTATCCTTTTTGTCTTTCCTTTCCTACTCAGAAGGGGGTGGCATGGAAAGTAGCACATGTCCTGTTGGGGTCGATCTGTCTTGAGAACTGTTCACTCTTAGGTGGTCAGATCAGGAGCTCATGAAAATGGGGGAGGCCAAATCTAGATCCAAGTCCATAAGCAGGCAATTGCACAGATGCGGGTGGGATCTGGTGTCTGTCCTTTCTATATGTGAAGCAATGCCATGAATGTTTCTTAAGTGCTGTTATCTTTTCCCATTTTTTAAATGACTGAATGTCCTTTTTCCTTCTGATGTTTTAATTTTATAACAGCAGATACACTCTGGTAGACAAACAAAAGAGGAATGTAGAGGGTCTTTTAAATGCAGTTTGAGATTTGTGAGCATAGACAAGTAGAAAATTTGGGTTTATATTTGTAGTTAGCTTATTTTTAAGTGGGGGAAGGTGAGCATCCTTTAGCCTGGAAGTAAGGAGACCTCCTGTGCCACATCCTGTGCTTGTAACTTCATCATTTGTTCAACCCACTACTGCTGCATGGGCATTCTTAGAATTGAAATGTTTTTTAATGCAGTAAAATTAGATAAACCAAATTAAAGTTCCTTTTATTATTGAATGTGTGTGTCTGTACGGAGATACAATGTGGTTTAGCTAATTCATTTTACATTCACAATTTTAGTTAATCTGAATTAAGTTTCCCAAGCCCTGCATGTAAAGATCTCTTTATTTAAAAAAAAAAAGCTGCTCTTGTGGAATGAGCACTGGACTCAGCCCTGTCCTGAGACATTCTGGTGTGCAGCTAGCTTCAGAGAGAGACTTTCTGGGCATTACCAAAATGTCTACCACATCCTTTTCTTCTCCTCTCAGAACACCTCTGTGCTACCTCTTCAGATTGAGGTTTCTGAGCCATTTGTCTTAGTATTTTACTCTGTTTTTATTTGCTGTGCAGCTGAGGAAATAGTGTTTCAGCAACATGTGTCATTCTGGAACTGGGGGAGTTAAGCTCATCCCAAAACCAGACATGAACAAACCCTTTAATTTGAAAGACCTGTCCAGTGGATGTTTACTGCCCAGGCCAGATACAGAGCAGGAAGCAGAGTGTGAGATCTCTCTACAACAGCAAAGGTTTGTGCAGCAAAGCCTGACTTGGGCTGCATTTAGATGGGAAAACCAAACCGTCAGCATAATTGTCTTTCAAGGTCAGAACTTGAGGTCCTGGGCACATTTCTGCTTGGAAAGGAAAGGGTCTCCTGACCATGTTACACTTTTCTTATGAGAGACTGGTCATATGGGTCAAGTATCATCATTTAGGACAGACATGGCTTAAGGAAGCTGCCTGCTTGCTAGATGCAAGGCACGCAGCAGCATCTGGACTCTGATTGCAAGTTTCACCCAGCTCTGTTTATTGGCCTGTTTTCTGACTCTTGCCCTAATGGGAAATTGCCCCTGGAATTGTTGCATTTTCTCTTGGGTGGTTGTTTTTGCCAAAAGATCAGCTGCAGGGGATCAGTTGGCTTCCTCTAAAATCCTTCAGCTGGAATTTCCAATACATTGGTCATGAATGTCATGAATAATGGGTAGGAGATAACAGAGCAAAAACTGTTTTCTTTCACTCCAAATTTGTGTTGGAGTATGGATAGAGGGGAGGTGGTTTTCCATGGGGCGGCTGATGAATTCATGTTCCTTCCACCTGGCAAAGTCATGTCTGACATCCCAAAGTTTCTGGAAGCCCCAAAAGCACCATGCACTGTGTGTGTGTACTATAAACTTAAAAAAAAAAAAAAAACTTAATTGAAAAACACCTCTGGCAAAGCACATGCTTGCATGAAGCTCCCTTGGTGAAGGTTGACTCAGGAGTGTAGGAAGGAGATGGGGAAAGAGCAAGTGGGAGGAAATAAATGGAACCTGCTGTCAGAGAAAAGCCACTTGTTTGTGATTTTCAGGCTGTCCAAGCTCTTGGAGTATCAGCTTTGGGAGATCCTTAGTGTCTTTCTGGATATTTGCCCTTGGCATGTGTGTCTGTGTGTGAACTGAGAATTCAAGCATTAACAAAGCTGCATGAGCAGGTTTAGTCAACCTCCTAGCAAAGTATCAGATGTCTTGGAATTATGGTTGATTCTCCAGTTCTAGGAATCCAAATAGCTCCTGTTGACAGTCTCCAATCAATTACACAGAGTAATTTCAACAAGTCCTCTTAAATTTTTGCTTGTTCAACCTGCAATTTAGGTAGCTGCATCCCTTTATTTAAATGGACAATACTTGTGATCTGCATAGAACCAGAGGCTGTTCGGGGAGATGGAACTCTCTATGGGTAAATTCCCCTGACAGTGTCTGTGAAGGTGTACAATCTGCAATGCTGCTGTCTCAAAGCAGGGCTGATTTACTTGATTGTTTTTGAAAGACTTCTGACAATATGATGCATCTTCAAGCAGCAAAAAGAAATCTTCTACACCAAGGCCTCTTTCGATTGGCTGTTAAGGGGTTAAACACATAGCCCAGTCCCGAGGAAGCCTGTTCCAAGGAAGGCATTGACTGGAATAAGGTTTTGCTGCAGACACACACTGATGTGCTTGCAGCAAAGATTGCAGGCTTATCAGTAAAGATAAACATGCAAGGGCTTCCAAACCCCTGTGTCCCTGCCACTTGTTTGGGATCCTTTTGCAGAGGCCAGGAGAAAATACAAGATCTCCTCCAAGATAGATGCTTCTTCGAAGAGGGCAGCCAACAGACTTTGGAGAAACAGAGACCATGTATTACTATGTGGTTTGGAACAGGTACAGGAGATATTAGTTTACCTGGTTCGAAATAGTACTTGAGACCTTGCAGTATCATGTGGGGTTGGCTCTTTCCACTCAATCATCAGTCTTGTGCCCAGTGTTCAAACTCTGGGACAATGCTGGGTTTTGTTGTCCTCAGTTACTTGCCATAGCTAATTTCTGCATGTGGCTTTCCACTGCCAAGCAGTCTCCAGGCTTTATTACCCATTTGTTTGCCATTTCCCACAAGTACTTTGAATGTTATTTTATTTTAATCCTGCTGCTGAGAGGAGGGGAATGAAGATAATGTTTCTTTAAAAAAATGGAATGAAAATGTGCAAGATGTGCTACAGAATTTCTAGGCACGGAGCAGACCTTCTGAGTTGCCTGCAAAACCAGTCACAATGGTATTATTAGGGATTATTATGGTGTAGCCTTGTAAATAATAATTTTTTCTTTATTTCCCTCTCTTTCTGCTTTTATCACCAAACACTGCAAAGCAGGAGATGCAGAAATCAAGTACCTGGCTTGCTGAGGTCAAATTCCAAAAGTCTGCATTGAAAAACACAGCAATTATTCCAGTTGGGTGAGGACTGGCACTTTCTTTCTGTCTAAGAAAGTCTTTGCCATTCTGAAATCTCAGCCTGGGTCCCTCTGTTTTGCCACCAAGCCTGATTGACACCTACATGTGTGTGGCCCTTTTACACAGGGGTGGACTTAAGTTTGAAAATCCGGACATTTTTGGGCCGTGACAACAGTTGGTATGGTGTTTCAGTCCGTATTTTAGTTTTTAAAAATTGTATTTATTATTTGAAAACAGGGAGTGAAATTATTTCAAAACAGGGAGTGAAGCTACTCAGCGCAAAAGTCAGGAGAACAGTTTCTAAACCAATGCCAGTTTCTCTCTCTGGAGTGAGGCTTTGAATGTGGAAAGAGGGGACTGGTACAATTTCAAACCCTACTCTTAAAACTCGCAACGTGAAAGATAAAGCCAGTTCTGAGAATGTGGAAATGTGGGCTCCATGTGCTAAAGCTATTTGAAAAGAGGTGTGAGTGAAGGGGCTGAGGTTGGTGTGAACGTCAGACTTCCTGCCTTCTGCACTTTCTGTGTGGCAGCTGTAGCACATTCTTAGTGTGGCACTTTTTTTTTTTTTTAAAAAAAAAAAAAAAGACTCTGAACTAAGCCAGCCTTTCAGGAAGAGTAGCTGCAGCCAGAAATTCTGGCCCATCGCAGGATGACAAGAGGAAGAGCTTTGTTACCAGCTTGTGTTTGATCTTAGCTGCCTTTTTTATCTTTTTTTTTTTTCCCTCCTCTTTTTTTACCCCTTTTCTGCTCTCAGTAGCATGCTAGAGATACCTGTGGGAGGTGAAAAATGGGTGAATTCCTGCTAGGGTGCGGACATGTTCGCAGTTTAGTTCTTGTCCTGTGGTAAAACATTTGGGGGCTGTCCCAGATACATAAAAAGGAACTTTTTCAGGGAATAATTTTCTGAATCAGAAAGGCAGGAGACAGTTGACTCAGTTTGTTTGGTCTCCTCTCCCGCTTTCTTATATTTAAAATGATGAGTATTTATGGGAAATGACTGGCTTGAAAGTCTAGGACAAGACTAAGCTGCCCATAACCCATTCCTTTGCTACAGTTCAGTCTTGCCTTGCTTCTTTAAAAGTTTAAAGCTGCATATGCCAAGTGCCTCCCGAATTCCCGATCTGTTTCAAATGCCAGAGTTGCCAGTTCCACATTTCTTACATGTGATTCTCTACATATCACACCACTGTTGGTATCAGAGAAGCCAGCAGGGTGGGTAAACTGCGCCCTGGTCAAAAGGGCTGGGTGATGATGAAACAGAAGGGTGCCAGACTTGGAGGCAAATATGCCCCAGTTTCTGCTGCTGCCCAGGGAGAGGGTCTGCAAGTCTGTGATAAGGAATTGAAAGAGACCAAAAGGGATGGGTGGGCCCCCAAAGGCAGTGATCTGGATGCCAAAACATATAGCTCCAGCTTTGCAAGGAGCAGTATGCAAGTGCTTCAGAGGAAGGGCTGGCTGTGCTTTGTGGCTTAAGCAGTTGACACAAAGTCTCTGGACCCTTTTTTTTTTTTTTTTTCCATGGGCCTGAGAAGCAGTGTTCTGCCTGGGGAACTGAGCCTGTGCTCCTTGGTGTAATCCTTTCTTGCTTAGCAGGTTTGAGGCTGTGCTCAGAGCAAGCAGTTATGGCTGTCTGTCAGAAAGGCTCCTACTTTAACAAGTAGGGTTTATCATCCTGCATAGTTTATGCTATGTTAGAGGTGGATAAAGATGGACATATCTGTAATTAAACAGTTGGGTTTGGGTTTCTGTTTTTAAACTAGTGTTGTAAACCAGCTGTAAGTGCTGTGGCAAGCAACCTGTGATGGTGTTTCAGTGGCCAGGAACTGTTTGGTTCAGGTTATGTTTCCCTTCTTTCAGTAAGTTAGATATGTAGATAGAAAATACAGAACAGCATGTTGACCTTCATTGCTTATCAAACTTCAGTCGCACCCAGATATTGATAGCAGGTCTTACCTGGATTTACTTTCTCTCAAGGCACACAACTGGTCACAGAGACAGGAAGTGCAGTGCTTCAATAATGTATATACAGCACAAATGCCTGGATGGAGTGAGAAGAAACAAAGTGTGTCAGAGGGGAAAATGCACTGCAAGTCTTTCCAATTCAATAGAAAACAATTCCATAGTTCAATTATTTCAGTCTGCATGGAAGGCTGGTGCTGAACCTGATAAAAGTCATCTGGATGGAGAGAGATTGCTACTTAGTACTACAATACCAGCATGCCTATTGACCTATCCTGTGCTCCCCATACCTGGCGAGGCACTGGCTAAGCTAATTTCCCACTCTGCTTCCCTTCCTATTGAGAGTTCTTCTACAAGGATGACCAGAGGGAATCTTAGTGATACTACAAAAAAGCCTGTTTGCTTAAGAGGGCATATGTACATCTTTTAACAACCTGGCTGTGTGCATCCTTTGTGGGAGGATCTCTGACCTTATACAGAGAGGGACAAGTGCTAATTAACTTAATTCTGCGAACAGGAGGTGGTATGACCTTTTCCAAAGTGATTTTTCTGTGCTAGAGTTTAGGGAGAGGTATTTGCTAGGACTGATGCCTGGATTTTCTATTAAAACATCATTCATAGAAAGGCGTAAAATTCTCTGAGGAGACTGGGGGGGAAGAAAGTAACCTCCTGTCCTTTTGCTCTGGGTTCACAGTTCCTTGCCTAAAAAGTTGTTCGGATTGTGGCCGTATGAATGTTATTCTGCATCAAAACACAGTTGTGTTTTTTTGCCTTATCTTCTATCAGTGAAGGCAGCAAGTAGGTCCAAGTTATTGGACCATTTTGACCACCACTCACCATGTATTGTCTTTCACAATGTTGCCTCCCTGAGCATCTTCCAAATTTCTCCCTCTTTTGCCAAAGAAGTGGTAAGGATTCTTAATGCCATCTCCTCTTTGTACTTGCTGAGAGCAGCTCAGAGGTATGATTACAACCACCCCGAATATGCCTACATCATTTGACAGCAAGCAGTCAGTCCCAGTGCAGATAAAGGTGAGACAGCTACAGCATTGCCTTAGCAGCATTGCCTGGAAGTAGACGGCCTCAACGCATGCCCGAGGTGAGCAGGGGAGAGGGCCTGAGTCTGTGGAGGAAATGTAACACGAAGGAGGCCTCCTGGGTGGCCACATATCAGGCTCGCCAAGCATCCAGAAAGCTCTGGCTGCCAGGAAGTGAACAGAAAGTTGGCTATAGGCTCTTACAGCTTGAGAGAAGTAAGAAGGCAGCTGATGGGATCCAGTTTTCCTCAGGGAAAGATCTTTGGTCCCTGGTCCTTGTTGTCCTTTAGCATTTTTGGAAAACCACAACGAAGCAGCCCTTCCTCATTCCCCACCACCACCCCCAGCAGCAGAAAAGCACAGGTTTGCTGGACCCTGAGAGAAACAAATGTGAGCAGCTCTTTGGAAAACACTCCCGCGGCCTGCGGCCATCCTGCATTCCTGAGGCGGCTGCAGGCCCCCTCCCGAGTGTGGGCCCAGCGGGGCAGGCCCTGGGCCGGGCTCAGAGGCCTGGCTGCGAGGCTGCCCCTCGCACTGCCCCAGCGCAGCATGGGGCTGCGGCTGCCCTCGGGGCTGGGCCTCGCCGTGCTTTGTCCTGCTGACGCTCGGTAGGTGGCTGCTCAGGAGAGCAGAAGCTGCAGCACCCTTCCCATGTGGCGTTTTCTGCCGCACTCGTTCAGAGGACATCTCCGTGCCTGAGGTGTTGCCGGACCCATCTCAGAGCACTGCGAAGCAAACAGCTGCCTCGTCCTCGTCCTGCTGCTTGTCACAGCATCGCCAGGAGAGCAGGACGGGTGTTGGTAATAGAACTAGGTAAGGGGTATTTTTTAGATGAGAAGGAAGGTAAAATCCTTGCTTCTCAGTTGGTTTGACCCCCTATTTACAAAGATCTAAAGTGCGTGTGTGTAGAGGAAGTAGTGAGAATATGCCCTGCTAATATTAAAAGGTACACTGTGGAATTTGGCCTAAGGATAATATGTAATTTTAATTGAAAGCTGCTGTAACTTGATAGGGAATATCCACAACAGTCTTGAGGATCTGCTTTAAAATACAGTTAAACACAGAGCCAACTCCCACCACTCTGTCTCTTAGAGCTATATGTCCTCTTTGATCCATCCATGGTTCCTAGGATTCCCAAGAGACATACATGCTGCCAGCAGTCAGAGCTCATTAATATTTATATGGTACCTTCCATCTGAAGATGTGTGCATTGCAGTTATTAATTAAAACAATTTCACAAACCCCTGAAATCTAGCTCCAGTTCGTAGCTTACAAAACTGAGACCCAGAAAGTCTGTGTGTCCTTGCGCAAGACACAGTGAGATCGGGAATGTGGAAGCTGGCCTGCATGGACTCCTGCTGTTCTGTATTTCTTTCCCTTTCCTTCACCAGTAACTTCGGAAAAAGCAGCAAAGGTTTCCATGGGCAGTGAGGTGCTTTATGAGCCTTGACTACCTAGGCAGTACTGAGAAGGGGAGTGAAGGTAACCTACTCTTTCTTTGTGGATCTTCACAGTGTCAGCTTGCTTTTTATAAAGCCTCTTTAAAAAATACAACCTGGAAATGGCTTGTGAGCCCTGCAGAAAAGACCCTGAACAAATCTTTACTTGAACATGTTCAGCTCTTGCCTAGCATGTTTTAGTGCCTGTGTGAGAGAGTAGACAGAAGGGATGGTGGGATGCAGTCCACACCAGACATGAGCCCTCTCTTTTCAAGTCCTTCCTGGTGCATATGGAACGAAGGAGCTTGGCTCAGTGTGAGGCTGATAACGGGAAGGAGAGCTTGCCATGTGATTAGACCAGCTCACTGTAAACACCTAAGTTGCACAAGTGGCTCAAACTTTGATCTTTTTGTTGTGGAAAAGAAATCTGAGACTGTGAAACCTGCCCTCAGTCACAGACAAGGAGGTGAACATTACTCAAACCCAACTGTGGAAATGTAAATACAGTTAAATGTGATCAAAATGGAAAAAACACTTCTTTCTTCCTCATCCCTTGCTCCCTGGTGTCCAGAGTCTGCTTTACCAGGGGCTTCTATTCTGACTTGCCTAGCTCTGTTTGTGAGCACAGACCCCAGTCCTACACCTGAAACGCCCAAATTCAAATGCTCCCTGCTGCTGTCTGGGGATAAGGTTTAAGCCACAGGTGCAATTAAGCTTTTAAGTGGTAAGCCTGTTTGGTTAGGGGCACACCTAGAGCCCGCAACAAGCTGAGAGAAAAGCCATCAGTCTTTTAAACTGACAGGTGGTTCCTGAAATACTGCTGGAAGGGTTAAGAAGAAGCTACAACATTCGTAATTCTCCTGGTATTTATTGTAACAACTCTCTGAGCAAGTTCTCCTAGGATGTATCTGGCTGCCTGAGTGAGGTGGGACTTGATTTTAATTACAAATCTGGTAATGGATTATCAAAGCGATGATGTTGCCAAGGTTCTGGACATAGTTTCCTCAGTCCTCTCTTCTCTTCCCACACGTCCTCCTTCTAAAATCTACCTGTGCCAACAGTGGGGCAAAAAGAGAAATTTCAGAAGACTGTAGGCTGTTACCTGTGATCTCTTTTCCTATTGGCATTTGGGGGGTTGATTAGATTTTTAGAGGAAAAATGTTGTGATAAGTTGTCAGTAAACCCTGTAAATATTTTAAGTTGCAGAAGTCTGTAGGCATTCAGTGAGAGCATGAAAAGCGCTGGATGTGAGACTTCAGCAACTCCTTGGTATTCTGTTTTCTTTGCAGTGTCTTAACTTTGACATCATTAGGACATCAGAGACCTTTGTTTTGCATCACTCTGAGTTTTGGACAAGGGTTTAGAAGTGGAACATTAAGACATGTCAGTGAACATGTCCTAGTTAGTCTCTGCCTTGGCTACCACATGGGCCTTGAGCCTTACCTGCACTATGCCTCCCAAATGCCTTCAACGGCACAGCATTTTATCCTAGGCCAAGCAAAATCTTAAGGGTCACATTGCCTAGCTGACTAACCACTCCTTTTGGTGGGAAAACTGCTTTCCTTCAAAGTTGTTTCTCTGCCTGCTTTTTCCTTCTTGCTGTCTCTTTTGTCCTCCTTCCTTCTGCATACCTTTCCTACGGCAGCTCCTGTTCCATCTGCCATAATGCAGGCATTAACTGTTTAATTGCTGATTAGGAAAATCTCATCATGTGGGTTTTGGAACAGTATTAGAGTGGGACTAGAGGAGTGGGAGGCAGAGGGAAGAGAGAGGTGAACTCCTGATTCTATGTCACAGGGAGTCTGTGAGGCCTTTAGTCGTTCCTGGTGCCATGAGGGTGTTCATCTCTTCAGTCTCTTGGGTTGAATGGGGTTTGGAAATAACTGATCCTTAGTCATCTTGTGCTGCCGAACTTGCTATCTGGCCTTCAGCAGACTAGGCCTGGCTTTTCGTCCCTTCAGTGGATACAGGGCAGGTCCTATAGCTAAGTAATTTGAGATTCTTGGATGCAGAAAAGATGTTCATGCAAAGGGTGAGTTCCTTTTACTGTATAATAAAATACTCTGGGGTTTTGGAATGCTTGCTTTGTTTCTGAACCAAATTGCACAGTGTGATGAGAAGCTGGAGAAGATCTGCAGTTCTCCAACTAGTGAAAGTCCTTAGCTCTATGTTCCCAAGCAGCCGTATGGGGGCTTTTACCGAACTGCCTGCCTTTATCATGTGATGTGAGTTCAGCTGGTGGCCCCCTTCTCTCCCCCTGGCATCAGCTATTCTAAGCGTTCTCGCATTATCAGCATTTCAGCTCCTTTTTGCACTTGCAGTACCTAGTTGCCGCAGTCAGATGTAGTCTGTAGTGTAATCCTTGTGAAAATTCAGCAGCCTCCTGGGGGACTGTGGGCGATGTGGGGAGAGAAGGTGTGCAGGTGGATTCTACAACCCACAGAGTTGATCTGTACCCTGAGGACTTTCCATGGCTAGCCATAATTGTCAGTTTCTCATGTGCAGGACTCTGAAGGTTGAGTTGGAGAAAGGAATTGGACCTTTCTGTCAGGAAAGAGAAAGGACTGAATTGCTTTGATAATTGGAGAACTAATGAAATTGCCATTGTAAAAGACAGGAAAATTCTATGCTTAGCAGTTAGCAAGGGAAAGTCTTTTAGTCAGACTGAAACTATCTTCTCATTTGTATGGGGAGTTTATTGTTAGCAGATGTTTAATTTCCTTAAGCAATTAATATTTGGAAGGCTTAAAAATTATTTATGTGCATGTGAAATACCCTTGTACTTTATTTCAGGCAGGGAATAGGCACTCATGCAGTGTCTCCTCAAAGAGCAGAACTGGCATTTTTGATATTTTCAAAGAAAAGATGGGTCTTCGTGTAGGAGAGCCCAGAGGAGAAGGGAAGTGTATACATGGGCAGGGAACTAATACAAAAGGTGAAAATACCTCTGAGGAAAGGGACAAGAACTACCAATACATTTCTCGTGCTGTCTTCCTTTGTCACTAACAAGCTCTACCTCCTCTCTTCCATCCCCACCTCAAAAAAACCCCAACAAACCCCAACCAATTCCATTTTAAAAAACCTCTTGCAGATCACGCGGCAGCTGGGAGAGGCTGCTAGCCCTCCTGCCAAAGACAGCTTAGACTCCTGAAACAAAGCAAACCCAGCTGAAATTCTAGGCCTTAAAGAAACCAAAGCAGCTGCCTGCCTAACATCCTGGGCCAGGCTCTTGATTTCAGTTTCACTTCTAGATCTTAGGTAATGCTGGTGCTGTGGTATAACTGATGTGAGGACTAAGTCTGCCAGTTTTGACATTGGGTTACTCATTGGTAATCCATTTTTTATCTCTGTTACATTTGTGGGAGCACACGTACCTGCCCCCTTTAGTCTGTAGTAGTTCATGTGGCCTGTTTTGTGTCTGATGGTTGCTTGAAACTACCTCTTGCCTGTCAGCAGCTGTAGTTGTTTTGCTAAGCGACTATCTAAAGTGTGCAAATATGTATTTTAGACACTGTCACCAGAAATCCAGTGGTTCTCCTTTCTGCTTACCCCTCCCATTCCCTTCAGCTGTTTAGCTTTCAGGACACATGGCTTACACGAACGTATTCTTGGAGCCTGCAGAGCGGCTTGGGTGACAGGAGAAATTGGATCACACAATGAGGGTTCAGAGCCCAGCCACCAATTGGTACAGCAGGAGCTGGCAGCTCCCTTACACCCATTCTTGTTTCCGTCTAACATCCAGCACTGTGCTGCTTGCTCTCCCTCTGCAGAATAGGGCTTGGATTGAAATGAGCAGGCAGGGGAATGTCATCACCTCCACCTGAGCAGCTGGGCTGTCAGCCTTTGCTTTCTGTGGTCCCCCCAAGGGCTGTGGGTATCGGGGTGGGGAATGGCCTGCACACCTTATTGTGCCTTCTTGCTTATGCTGGAGAATCTCCAGCTTATCCTGCCAATGCAGTGTCTGCATGTGGAGGAGGGGGGGAGAGAGAGGTGGTGTTGCAACCTCTGAGAAAATTAGTTGTCTCTTTTATCTTTTGCAGCTGCAGCACTTTTTTTCTCCTTCCCCTCATCACCCCCCACCCCACCATGTGAGTGGTATGTCTGAACCATATCCTTCAAAACCAGTTTTCTAAGCAGATTAGATGGGTAGCAGAGACAGCTATGCAATCAGACAAAAATGTGCACTCAAGCCTTCATTTCATGCAGTGGCCGGAGCAGTAAGTGTCTACCACCTGGATTATTTTCTTTTTTCCCCCATCATTCCCTCCCTTTCCTGTTATTTTGCAGTGCTGTAGTCTGTTGCTGTTGCAGACTGAAATGAAATGCTTATTCTAGTCCTTAATCATATCAAAAATAGGGAGGGGAAGGAAGTTGGTTTCCATGCTAATGCTCATTAACATGAAACATAAAACATGCTCCCTGGCTGGCATGCTTCACCATGCAAAGTGACATTTGCTCCCTGTGAGCGTGTTGAAGGGTAATCTGGGGATTACCCTCAGGTCTTCTAATACCAACCCTCCCCTGACTGGTCTGGAAAACCAGTGAATTCACTGGAACTGCTACTCCATGTGGATTTGGTCTCTTGCTGCTCCAGATCTTTCAGTGCTCCCTGTCAGCCTTGTTGCATGCTAGGAATCTGACAATGGTCTTCACCTGCTTTGAGTTATCAAAGGGAACTCTTAAGCATTGGTGTTGGTTTCATGTCTGGTCACTTCCAGGACAAAGACCAGAATTTAGGAGTAAGCTTTCCAGACAAATTTGGAAACCTTATGGCTTATTCAATGTGGGTGGAAAATGGGGATGTGTTAGTGGGCTGAGTGGCAGACCTGAGGAAAAGAGAGTTGAGTCAGCTTTGGCTTATCCAAGAGAGGGAACAGCAAAGTGTCCCAGAAACCAGTTGTTACTTCTCTGGAGGAGAGAAAGGAACCCAGGGCAAGATCATCCAGAAATGCTTTTTACTGTGAGTCTGGAGAACCAGAGGAAACTAGTGGAAAAGAGGAGGGATAGAACTCACTCGATAAAACTAGAAAAGAGAAGTTGGGGATTGAGGTTTGGGGGAAGGAGAAAAAAGAAACCCTTTATTTCCCGTGTAAGGCGTGGAGAAGGAAAGGAAAGAGAAAGTAACCTGAACACTTTGGTGTGCTTTATGGGCTAAGAAAGAAGTGACTGGAAGCACAAAGTTATATATTTGCTTTAACACACTGGCACCATACACTTGATTATCTTCTCCTAGCCCTGAAAAGGAGGGAATTACTTTGAGAAGAGAAAAAAGTTGCAAACAAAAGGCAAACCCAATCTTACTGGCATAAAGGGGCTGAACAAGTGGGTGGAAAGCTGCTTGGATGTGTCAGCCACAAAAGCAGTGATATATAATCAGGTTTTATAAGGCAAGGAAATCGGGCAGAGGCATTTTGCACACTGACTTGTAAACACCATCTTTGGCTGTGCAGTGCAGTTGAATTTACCCTGGTTACAGGGGCAACTGACAGTAAGTTCCCACCAAAGCCATATACCATCTGTTTGAATTACTTAGAGGGAAGTTTTGGCTCCTTGTTCCCCTTCTATTAGATGTGACAGATTCATGTCTTTGAGGGCAGATCACTGTTAGGCTAAATCTTTCTCTGGTTATGATTCCATATAACTATAAAACAGTCACAAGGTTATGGGGTTTAAAAAGAGAGGGTTATTGCAGTTTCCAATGCTGAAACTACAGTCTAAGTGTCTCTCCTTTTTCTTTTTTTCTGAGGTAAATCAGAACCACACATACACTGTATGCATATGCACTCTACCTTCTCTCACATGCACAGACCCAGGGGTAAGAGTGTTCAAGAGAAGCATTACAGAGTGCAGGAAAACTACTGAGTCCTTGTTTTTACAGAATGTTATGGATTGGAAGGGACCTTGAAAGATTGAGTCCAACCCCCTGCCAGAGCAGGATCACCTAGAGCAGGTAACACAGGAATGTGTCCAGGTGGACTTTGAATATCTCTAGAGAAGGAGGCTCCGCAACCTCTCTGGGCAGCCTGTTCCAGAGCTCTGTCACCCTTACAGTGACAGAGCCCTTATGAGGGCAGGCTGAGGGAGCTTGGAGAAGACAAGCCTGAGAGGTGACCTCATTCATGTTTATAAAGATAGGAAGAATGAGTGTGAGGAGGATGGAGCCAGTGATGTCCAGTGACAGGACAAGGGGCACTGGGTGCCAGCTGGAGCAGAGGAGGTTCCATGTGAACATAAGGAAAAACTTTTGCTGTGAGGATGCTATAGCCCTGGACCAGGCTGCCCAGTGAGGTTGTGGAGTCTCTCTCTGGAGGCATTCAAAACCCACCTGGATGTGTTCCTGTGTGACTTGCTCTAGGTGATCCTGCCCTGGCAGGGGGATTGGACTGGATGACCTTTCAAGGTCCCTTCCAATCCATAAATTCTGTGATTCCAGGTAGTCCTCAGCTGCTCAGAGAGCTGTTGCCTAATGTATTTGTTCTCTTCTGCTGGACTCCAAGGACCTTGGCTTTCCCATATGGAATTACAGCTCTCCCAGAGGCCATGGTGTGCCACAGGACACCTTGCTGTGTGGTATGGGAACAGCTGTCCAGTCAGAGAAGCTGACCCAGAAGTGCAGCCGGGGTTATCAGGCTGCCAAGCTGCAGTGTCTGAGGCAATGCAACATTGTGGGAACGAAAGCAGTTCAGTCGTGTACTGACTCAGAACAAAATTGCTTGGGTCAGGTCACCAAACCAAAATGACCTAACTTGGGTTTCAGTAATGTAAAAATATTCCTTTTCAAATGACACAGCATGCACTGCTGGTCACCAATGGGTTTCTTTCTTAACTTTTCTTTAAACTTGTGAACTTCCGTTCTCCAAGGAGTGTCTAATTTCAGGTTCTCTTCCTGAATTGGGATGAGGGCAAATGTAGAAATACTGGAATTTCTTCCTTTCTGGGCAGAAGGCAGCTGATGAGTATAAGCAACCAGTTCAGGGTTACGACAGCTGGCTCTGAAAACTTGTACAGTGCAGCAGAGCAGGTGATGGTAAGGGCAGATAAGTGATGGAGGGAAGGGAAACACGGAGGCAAAAGGCGGGGAAGTAGGAAGCAGGAATAAGAAGCAACAATGAGGGCTGAAGCAGAAGACAGCAAATGTTTCTGCCTGGCTCCCTGGGCTGTAGGAACTGCTACGTTTTGGTGCTGTTTATTCCTGACACCTTCTATGCTGAGTAACCAGCAGACCTGTGAGCTGGTGCTGCACTGAGAGTCCCTGTCAGAGCTTGAAGCACTTCATGGAGAGGGCAAGAGCTGGGTGAGGTAGAGCTAGAGGTTCACATCAGTGCACAGCCAGGCAGTGCTGCGTAATTTCACTTCTGCTCGCTGAACAGTTGAGTCTTTCTGTGCTAATTGGACAGAGGATGAATGCAGGACCCAAACGATGAGCGTTTCTCAGTTCTTACCCAGGCTCTGAGTGGGGCCCTGCAGCCCTTGCAAGTGAGAGAATCTCTCTACCACTGAGTCTTTTCTGCAAAGTAGAAAAGGACTACTCTTTTCTGGTGTGCCTGGGAAGGAGCACTAGTGACTGTTCCTAATGTGCTGTGGAGTGTTTATTCTGCTGATGCTTTCAGTATTTAACAAGTTTCTTAACTTCTCTAAAAAAATATACCAAACTGATACACTCCATCCATCAGCAGTGCCCTCCAGGAATGAGAAGCTAATTAGAGAGCAGGACTTGTGAAAAGACAAACCTGGGTTATGCACAGAACAGGTTTCTCCAGTATTTATTGCCTACATTACTGGCCAAGCTTCCTTGTAAGTAATAGTCAAATAATCAGCCTGGGTCCTTTTGTGAATGGTTTGAGTCTGTGTGGTCCTCCTTTGTTAGAGCAGCTCATGGTTTCTGAAAGCTTCTGCGCCCCCTGTTCAGAGCAGCAGAGCCTGGTGGCACCAGCTGCTTCTGCCTGGAGCAGGCATTTGCATGTGACATTAAAAAAAAAGGGGGGGGGGGCCCAAGCCAATTAAAAAATGTATTTGCTTTTTCTTATCCCTTCATTTTCCAGGCATTCTTAGAACTCTGAGAATCTGTAAAAGATGAATATATTTAACTTCTGCTATGAGCATCTTTTACACCACCAAAGCTTGAAGAAGAAGGAGAAATCTTTTTCTTCAGAAATGAACCAGCAGCCAGTGTTTGGAAATATTTTAACAATAGACCATATGGGAGTCCCAAACTATTAAGCTTTATTATTCAGAAGGCGGAAAATGTGGTTTGATATTCAATTGATACACAGCATAAATGAGAGCTGCAAACCCTGCTCCCTTGAGCTGGGATTCAGATGTTCTCTTGAATATAACAACTAACGCTTTGGCCTGCTTCCACAGAATGCATCCAGCCTGCTGATCACAAGCCAGGAAACTGGAGGCTTGCTGCTTTTTTTTTT
>VWYK01088881.1:0-11708 GCA_013399775.1 Semnornis frantzii
ATACTTCTGTTGGTAGTTTTTAACACTCTTCCAAGTAGCCAGGTATGTCAGAAATGTTGTTTGTTAGCAGGGGATTTCACTATTTCTGAAAAAAATAATAACTTTTCACATTGCCAGCAAAGTTCTGACTAGGATTCTAACTTTTTTTTTTTAATCACACAAGTATCCTACTTTCCTGATTTTGTAGCCACAGAACTCAGGAGGCCTTTGCTGACACCACTGAGGGTTTGAGCTACCCAGAAACAGACAGAGAAAACGACACAAATAAGTTAGCATAACTCTCGTAGCATCTCTACCTTAATTGCCCAGTTTGTCACTTCTGTAACTACAGCAGCCACTCCTTCAAACTCTGTCAGAGAGTTTTGAAGGTTCCCTGGTTGCACACATACAAAACCCAAGGTCTTACAGTTGGTGTGTTCCTGTCATTAGGTGCAAGGCATAGCTGTCACTATCACAGGAGTAAGGAAGCCTGTCCCTCACTCCTTCACATCACTGGGGAGGAAATGTGCTTTATTACCCAACAACCTTTAAAATGCAAAGCACAAAGGATTTCTGTGTCCACGTTTACCAAGCAATCTGAATTTCATTTCACTCCCATAGAATCATTTTGGCTGGAAGAGACTTTCGAGATCATCAGGTCCAACTACTAACCCAGCACTGCCAAGTCACTGCTAAACAGGTCCCTCAGCACCACATCCACACAGCTTGGAAACTCCTCCAGGTATGGGGACTCATCTTCTGCCCTGGGTAGCCTCTTTCAGAGCTTGACAACCCTTTCAGGGAAGAATTTTTTTTCCCTACCTAATCTAAATTTTCCCTGGCACAACCTGAGGATGGTTCCTCTTGCTCTGTTGCTTGTTACTTTGGAGAAGAGACCAACCCCAACTCACTCCAACCTCCTTTCAGGTAGTTGCAGAGAACAAGGTGGTCTCTTTGATCATGTTCAGTGCTTCTGTGCTCCACAATCTCCCTGGAGGTGTTCAAGGCCAGGCCTTGAGTGACCTGTACTAGTTGGAGGTGTCCCTGCCTGTGGCAGGGGGTTGGAACTGGCTGAGTTTTGAGGTCCCTTCCAACCTTCCCATTCTATGATCTTATGAATTCTGTGATGCGGTTAAAGTCTTTTAGTTAGGCAATAGTACACTCAGGTTCCCATGACACAAATCAAACCACAATCACATCAGTGATATCCAGAGGTGCACAAAATGCTGCACAGATGTTTTCAAACCACAACAGGTCCATCTAATCTGTATCTAAAGAGCTGGTCACTGCATGTCCTATAGGAGCTGCAGGCAGGAGCACTGCCAGCCTCAGGGGACAACACTTTCTCCAAGGCAGGCTGAGCATGGGGAACATGCCCCAGCTCCTGTAAGCTGTTTCAGAGAAGTACCACCAGAAGTTTCACATCCACCTGAGAGTAAGGTGGACTGAGAGATTTACCACCTCTGCAGTGCACTTCTATTGAAAAAAAACCACACACAATGAAATCCAAACACCATTCCCAACCCAAGCCCTTCCACGCTGCACTCTTAGTGCTCCCTCTAGAGAAATCCTGCAAACAAAAATGATCTCACCCGTGGCAAAGTGCAGAGAGTCAAGACATTCCTGGGAGGCATTCAGACCCTACACTGATCCTGTAGTGTGTAGAACAAAATAGCTTCTCATTCAGATAATGCTCTTGGACAAAATTGGATAGCTCCAAGGGCAAAAGAGTTACCCTAGATCAGTACCATAAATATTATTCTATATGAAACAGCTGCAAGATAAATTCTTTCATATTGCACATAGGTGCAGTTGTACTTTCAGCTGTCTCACTGTTGAAACACTCTGTGCCTTACACAGATCTCTCTGTCTGCTAAACACAATTCTGAGTTGCATATGAATGAGCAACTCCTTACAGCTGCAGCTACAAGGAAACAAAACCCAGCGTCACACCGGGTCTGTGGCAAGAGCCAGGGTATCAAACTCCAGAAATTCTTCATAGGAAACCTCCCTCATCAAAGCAACTTGGTAAGCAGGGAAAAAACCTATTACTGAAAGGACAAAAAAAAATCTGTTAGCTAAATGAAACCTCTATTAAGAGGAGAAGAAAGCAGCGTCGCCAGTTCACGACTATGCTGCTCGTGACCTCTTTTTGTACTTTTCAACTCTCTCATATTTTTCCTTTTTTTTTTTTTTTTTTTTTTTTTTTTTTTTTTTTTTTTTGGGGTGGGGAGGAGTTGTATCATTGAAGAGAAATCATCCAAAACCTCTTTGAGGAAATAGTCTACAGCCACAAGACTTTGTGCTAATGAAGCTCTAGAATTCTGAAGCCAGAGGTCAAGAGCACATCTTTCATGACGTGGGTTGAATTCAAGTCAAGCCCTTTTAATTGCAGAGCAGAGGATGACTAAAGGTGGGGGAAAGATTAAACTCCAGCAGAAAAATTTACTAGAAGCAGAAGACATTGAGTATTGAGAAAAACCAGCAAACTACCCTAGCTGTTGGTGCCTCAGAAGCCATATCAGTGCTAATTGAAATGCAGCCCATCATGGCTTTGTTTAGTTTTCTGACATGGTTTTGGTCTTTTTTGACATGGTTTTGTTTATTTTTTTTTGACAACTCACACCAAAATGCACCTACCCCATATCAAATTAAGCCAAATAAAAGGAAAGGGGAGAAAGACAGAGTGACAGAGGTGCTGCTTCTCTCCCAGTTGCTGACTGACAGCACTGCCATCCCTTAACATGGTTTTATTTAGTTATTACAACCATCTCTCTGTAAATGACACTTAGGATTATTTAAGATTATGTTGTAATCCTTTTAATCCTCAGCGCTTTAAATTTCAGGCTAAACACCAAAGAGCAAACTAGCACTTAGCAGAAATATTTAAAGCATGTGATTTAGAACATAAATCTTCTTTTATTCAGCACTCCTCTGATGAGGACCGAGCGCGGCGGCGGCGCTCAGGCAGCGAGAACAAACAGCGCTGCGAACTGCGACGTTTCCCTGCACCTTGTGAAGCTGCTCCTGACCAGTTCTTTGCCTTTGGTGCTAGCTGCACCATCAATAAGTGAAGGAGAAGCAGCAGGTTATGTTTTGAGAGATGTGGGTATTTTTTAGTCACCAGGAAGGAGAAGTTGGGGGGGGAAAAGATGCCCATGTAACGTGGTCCTCAGGAGCAGGCACGGATTGCATGCACAAGTTGGGGTGTGTGAGAGGCAGATCAGACTTATCCTGTTACACAGGGAGTAGCTCAATTAAAATGAGTGCAGTAACACTGCTGAAAACCTCATGATCAAGAGCAGAAACCCAAATCTTCCTGCCTGAACATCATTTACTTGCAGTTTCCTCTGTTTTTTTTTCTTTTTGGTCCTGCATCGATCATGTTTCCAATTAGTTTTCTTTATGCTCCATCTTCTTGTTA
This sequence comes from Semnornis frantzii, assembly GCA_013399775.1. Taxonomy (NCBI): domain Eukaryota; kingdom Metazoa; phylum Chordata; class Aves; order Piciformes; family Ramphastidae; genus Semnornis; species Semnornis frantzii. The sequence continues at coordinate 3,404 of VWYK01088881.1, forward strand.
CCATCTATTAGCTGTCATCTGCCTGGGTTTTTAAATTCAAGATTTCCTTCAACCAAAAAAAAAAAAAATCTCAATAGTCATTTCCTGGTTCTAATCTATAATTCACAAGCACAAATTGAGCAACCCAGGCTAAATCCAACTCAGAATTCTGCATCTTCTCCTAGTACAAGACATTAGCAGGAAGAAACCATTGCTCCAGTTGAATCCAGAAAGAAAAAAAGAAAAAAAAAAAGAAAGGTTTTGTTACTCAGAAGGTGGTGAAACAAAACCTCACCAACTACTCTTTGCTGCCATGCTTTGGAGGTATAATGATGCTCACCCCAAGACATTAGTAGGAAGAAACCATTGCTCCAGTTGAATCCAGAAAGAAAAAAAGAAAAAAAAAAAAGAAAGGTTTTGTTACTCAGGAGGTGGTGAAACAAAACCTCACCAACTACTCTTTGCTGCCATGCTTTGGAGGTATAATGATGCTCACCCCTGATCATCTCAGACTTAGGCAGCTAATGTGTTTCAGCAAAGCAATGCATCTATATTTAGGTCAAAAAAAAAAATTAAGGAAAAAAAAAAACCCAACCCTCCCCCATGTGAATGTTTCTTCACAAATCTATGAATAAGTAGACACACATTATCAATCTTCTTCCCACCCACTGGGGAGAAGTGGATCATCAGAAGTGTTTCCTGAAATATTCAGTACCCAGGTACAGACTGACCTCTCCGCTTTCGAACTCGCCTTGGATTGCCTCCAGACTATCTCATAAATCTTCTCTCTCTCTAGTCCCCTTCCCACTCTATCTGCTCATGTAGCACCAGGCTCGTTCAGTCCTTTCCTTCCCCAAAATGTCACCACTACTGATGCCAAAGCCTTCTCCTCTTTCGCTCTTACCATCTGGCACAATCTTCTTGTAGCTCTCTGTCTAAACAATGCTCCATCCCTTCTCAGAATGTGTCTTAACATATGTCCTTCCTCCCATGCTTTTTTACTTCTTAATGTCTCTCCCACTCACTTATTGGCTTGATGAAGACAGGTTTTAATGGGTTCAAACAGTAGTGCATGAGTTTCCTTTCTCACATTATTCTGATTCAGAGGAGTTACACCTCACACCAACAGAAGTGAGAAGAAAATGCATTGCAAAGTCTTCCTGCAACCACTTCAGTAAATCAATAACAGAGCTTCGTTTGTCCTTGCATTGGAAATGTATTAGCTGCATGGAATCACCACTCCTGCATGCATTTGCAAAGAGGACTTTTGCTCATTGCAAGCTGAGAAACAAACCCTAGAAGCTCAGAAGACCTGTCAGTGAGCTCGGGGTGGGGGTTGCAGCGGTGAAGGTTAAGGTTAGACTTAATCACATTCCAAGTGGAAAAGCTGAAGATTGACAGCAAAGCCAAAATATTTATTCTAAAAATGCCTAGGGAATTATACAGCTCCAAGTGTTGTCTCAAGACAACCTGAAGGATGTGGGGGGTGCAGCAGCACAAGTCTCACTGTCCTGGAAAGAGGAACATTTCTAAGTCGTGTGTGGGGTTTAGAAAGAGATCTAGAAAAAATAAACCTCAACAAAGCCTCTGTTACACTCAGCTGACCCCAAGAGGTTCCTTTGCAAGGAGTCATGTACAGTCCTTCAGGGCATTTTTGTTGGTGCTGAGGTGTTTCTCCTTAAGCCCCAGACCCAGCCACAGTTGGTTCCTCCAGCACATCTCACTGCTGACGACACCAAAGGATGATCTGGTAACTAACTAACAGTATCTTGACCCTGGCATGTTCCCTTCTGCACTTCTCCTCCCTTTATTGTTTGCATCATTAAAAAAAAAAGTCTTCAGGTTAGAACCCTGGGAAACAATTTGATTCACAGGGAATAATATTTTGATGTGGGTTGGATAGCAAAACCAAACAAACATATCAACCTTTGTACTGATATTTCATAGGGAATAATATTTTGATGTGGGTTGGATAGCAAAAACAAACAAACAAACATATCAACCTTTCTACTGATATTTCATAGGGAATAATATTTTGATGTGGTTGGATAGCAAAACAAACAAACAAACAAAATGTATCAACCTTTCTACTGGTATTTGTGGGAGCTGGATTGTGTCCAAAAGCTGAAGCTGTTGCAATGAACTATTTTAGCCCCTAGATCCTGGCATGTTAACCTTGCAGTAATGCTTCTCTCATCCTTTCATCTTCCTGGGCCTTGATCCTCCCTTTCAATTCAATGGGATTTACATGAAGCAATTAAACAATATTATTTTCCATCAATGAAGAATAGTCCTATGAGAAATACACATCCTCCTACAGTGGCCCTGGCACAAGCAAGCTTTCCAAACCCTCCTCCCTCCCCTTCCAGACATGAACCTGGGTCAGCACCGTCTGAGAACCCTGAACAGCAATAAAAATAAACAGAGCAACCGCACTGTGCTGGAGCAATGCTTGGATAAGCAGTTTGAAGAAGTTGTGTTTATGGAAGTCCTTCAGGTCAAGATTCTAGGCCTGAACCCAAAGCAATTACCTACTAAGTTCTAAAAACAAATTGAATACAGAGCATTAATCAATAAATCAACAGGTTCTCAAGTGTTTGGGAGACTCAGAAATCCTTCTCTTAGGCAAACAGTACACCGACGCGTGACGAAATGCTGCACTCCTGTACTGGCAGGCAGAAGGCTGCATCAAGCCAGGCTCTAGTTATTAAAAACCAAGGGAGTAAAACCTACCTCTCAGCTTCACAGAGGTAATGCTCAAATGAGCACTGAAATGCATGCTCTGCCTCTTACCTGGAAGACATTCTTTCTGCTGGATTTCTCTGAGGTCCACTCAATGCGAGCACCACACAAGTCCACGCACTCAGGTTTGTATCCTGGTTTCTGGAAAGGAAGGGAAAAAAAAGGAAAATAAAATAAATCAGCCATGGCTATGGCCTGACTGTACACAAATGGGGGCACTTATCAGATAAAACAGGAATAGATCAAGCTCAAGTGACAGATTCTTGCAGCGCAGCTGCTGGTCTTACTGAAAGGAGTTCATTATTCCCTGGTATTATTAAATAACTGCTCCTGAGGTGTCTTAACTCAAGAGAGAAGGTTTTGATACCAGAGAGATAATTTCAAATTAGAAGTAAGTGGCTTTGAAAAAAGCAGTCTGATGTGCCATGCAATAGATCAAAGCACAGATGCATGTGTACCTTGACCAGATATTTCAAATGCTTACTTGGCAAAACCCTCTTGAGAAGCCATTGTGTTGGAAGGTAAAGGGTTGTGGGATTCCCAAATGCAAATTTAAACTGATGCAGTTGGAAAGGACAGCAATTAGACAGGGACATGCAGCGTGCCTGCAAGACAAGCTAGCTCCTTCCTCCAAACATATTAGCATTTCTAGCTCCTTTAAAAATATATATATAAATAAATAAATAGGCTCCAGGGACATGTGTGACACCCAGGAAGAGCTCAACACTAGGGTAGCTCCACGCAGTTTGCTGCTTCTCAGTGTCAGTCCATGCATCCCAAAGTGACACAGCTCTGCCTCCCCAGCAGCTCCGTATGGATGCAACTAATTCAAAGAGCAGATTTGTTTGCCTGTATCATTTACATTGCTGGGAGTTGGTGTAAAGCACAATAATCCTCATTTGCCATCTAAGCTCCTTCTCTGGGGACTCTGCCTGTGCAGCAGTTCTGGCAAAGCCCGTGCAGTTAAGAGTAGCCTTTGTAGATCAGGTTGCTGCACATCCCAGACAGCAGTACAAACACTACTGTTAAAAGTATGAAGCAGTAATAAGTCCCTTTTGGGTAAGGCATGGAGCAACAGCCACATAATGTAGTGAATCAGCCTGACCCATCTTTTTTTTGCTCTGTTGTTTTCAAGCCATTTTACCTTACAAAATGGCATTGGTGGTAAAGTGACTTAATAGAAGCTAACAGTGGCCAGGCCAGCATCGAGCACACAATCAGCTTCCCAAAGACTGCTCAGTGAATTGCTCTGATGTTGCTATGAAAGGCTAAAAAAACAAAAAAGGTGTATTCCCCAGGGTGCTTTTGAGATGGGTAGAAAAGGACCTGTTGGGGTTAAAAGAAGCAGAGTCATGTAATCTGCAGCCAGAGTCTTTGGCAGTCTGCTGGACTGGAGTTGTCATTGTGTTCTCCATTTGCAAACCATAAACCCACTAAGGTTCAGCTCCTCTAAATCTCACAGGTCTGTGTGCTTCTGTTCTTTCTTTTCTTTTCCTTTCCTTTCTTTTTTATTTTATTTTCCCTTCCTTTCTTTTTCCTCCTTCTCCTTTCTCTTCATTGTTACTTGTTTTTAACTGTTCTGTTCAGAACAGAAGGATTTTCTTCTGCCAAAACTCCTGCATCTTGATTCTTTTTTTTCCCCAACTCTCCTTCAGATTCCTTTCCTGACCCCTGACAAGCACTTAATCTTCCTGAACTTTCAATAACAGATCCAAACTGCAGTATTGATACTTGGTTACTCACTGATGTTGTGAAATGTAGACAGCTAATATTTGCATGGAGGAAGTGACAAAAGTAGGTCAAAACAAGCAAAGATACACGAAAATATTTTGCAGTAGTGGCAAAAAAAGAAAAGAAAGGAGGAAAAACGACAAAAAACCCCCACAAGAAAGACCAATTTATTACTTAAAAAAAAAAAAAAGCACACCACAACTATATTCAATTAAGGGGGGAAATAATGAATTTTCAATATTCTAGCATTATATATTTATAGATGAAGCTATGGTGACACCTGTGACTATATGACCCTCCTTGGCCAGGAGACAGCCCAAGGAAGTTTCCTTCCCAGGAGTCCATACAACAACCAAGTCTGCAGGCAGCTCTGTACTGCTTGCTTTGGTTAAAACAACTCATCCAAAAGGATAGTTTTGGGTCTGGAAATATAACAAAGGCAGGCAAGCTTTATTCCACTGGCAGAATAACTCAAGACATTTAGGAAACTCATAATGATATGAAAAAACTTAAAATGTAGTTAGAGAAAGAGAAAATAGGTTCCTGGTAGTGACAGATCATATGTAATCATGGAATGGTTTAGGTTGGAAGGGAGCTCAAAGCTCAGCCAGTTCCAACCCCCTGCCATAGGCAGGGACACCTCCCACTAGCACAGGTCACTCAAAGCCTCCTCCAGCCTGGCCTTGAACACCTCCAGGGAGGNCTCTCAGCATCGTGGTGGCCTCCTCTGCACTGGCTCCAACACTTCCATGTCCTGCTTGTGTCAGAGGCTCCAGAATGCATGAAATTACAAAATCATTTTGGTTGGGAAAATCCTCTAAGATCACCAAGTTCAGCCATCAACCCAGCATCACCATGACCACTAAACATTGTTCTGAAGTGCCATGTACGAAAAACCTATAGACATCTCCAGGGTTTGTCATTTCCATCTTGGAAGAGAGCTCCAAGCTCACCCAGCCCAACCTAGCACCCAGCCAAGCAACCAGACCATGGCACTGAGTGCCCCAGTCAGGCTTTGCTTCAACACTTCCAGGGATGGGCACTCCACCACCTCCCTGGGCAGCCCATTCCAATGCCAATCATTTGCTATGAAGAGCTTCCTCCTAACATCCAGCCTAGACCTGCCCTGGCATAGCTTGAGGCTGTGTCCTCTTGTTCTGTCCCTGGGTGCCTGGCAGCTGAGCCCAACCCCAGCTGGCTACAACCTCCCTTCAGGTAGCTGCAGAGAGCAATGAGCTCTGCCCTGAGCCTCCTCTTCTGCAGGCTGCACACCCCCAGCTCCCTCAGCTGCCCATGAACATCCCACAAGACTCCTAAGTATGGCAGTCGTAAAACTTCTGATGGATACTACGTGCAAGCCTACTCGGATCTGTCAAGCCTGAAGCTGCCCACATTGCACCCCTGCCCTTCTCCTGCCCCTGGGGAGCCTGATGCAGTAGGAAGCCCTGTTTAAATCCCTCAGGACTCTGGGAAATCTGCCTAGAAATCCATTCTGGCCTCCACATTGTCCTGTTGCATAGTTTGCTTGGCAGTTTCTGCATTACCCAGAGAGACTGCAAGAGTAGTTAAGGTTACTGGGGAAGCCTGAGCCCTCCGCGTCCTTGCTTTGTGTTCTGCAGTCAGAGCAATTATGTTACATCAATGTTGTTGGAGGGGGTTATGCTGTAAATTGATACAAGTGTCTGCTACAATGAAATCTTCCAAAGCATGAATATGGATTTCAGCAGCATTTGCACTCACCAAATTACTTTGCAGATGGGCTAATAACCTGAGGTTAAAATAACCTCTGTGGAATAAACTGTCTCAGGGAGTAAACAGGCTATTTTTTCCCTTCTTGGTCAGGAAAATCTGACTGATCAGAGAATTTCAAATGGGTAAGAAAGACTGGAGTTGTGATCTGTTTTGATCAGGGTGTCCTTGGCTTAAAACTAAAAGTAAATTACAGTCACATGAATGTTAAAGGGAACCATATCAGAAGTGTTCCAGGCCACAGCCGATGATAATGATTCAGCTACATGGGATGCAAAGTTGCATGCTCAGTGATGTTGTAAACAAAGCTCACTTTCTGAATGCCTCCTCTGTGTGCTTTAATTGTCATGTTCTTACTAATAATAATACCAAATATTGTAACTAGCTTCACCAGAAAGCTACACATCCCAATCTTCTCTGTCCAAATCAATAGGGAAGTTGACAGAGCACCATGGAGCACCATGGAATGTCAGGGGCTGGAAGGGACCTCCAAAGCTCAGCCAGTCCAACCCCTGCCAGAACAGGATCACCCAGAGCAGATCACATTGGAATGCATCCAGGTAGGTTTTGAATATCTCCAGAGAGAGAGACTCCACAATCCCCTGGGCAGCCTGTTCCAGTGCTCTGTCACCCTCACAGGGAAACAAATTCCTCCTCATGTATAAATGAAGCTTCCTATGCCTCAGCCTCCACCCATTGCCCCTTGTCCTGTCACTGGGCATCACCCAGCAGAGCCTGGTTCCAGCCTCCTGGCACTCACCCTACACATATTGATACTCACTGCTGAGGTCACCTCTCAGTCTCCTCCCCTCCCAGCAGCACAGCCCCAGCTCCCTCAGGCTCTGCTCATAAAGATGATGTTCAACTTCTTTCATCGTTTTTGTGGCTCTGCACTGGACTCCCTCCAGCATCTCCTGTCCTTCTTGAGCTGAGTAGCCCAAAACTGGACACACTGTTCCAGATGAGGCCTCACCAGGGCAGAGTAGAGGGGCAGGAGAACCTCCCTGACCTACAACAGAATTGTCATATCAGGGACACCTCACACTAGACCAGGCTGGCCACAGCCTCAGCCAGCCTGGCCTTAAACACCTCCAGGGATGAGGCTTCCACCACCTCCCTGGGCAACCCCTGCCAGGCTCTCACCAGCCTCATGCTCAACAACTTCTTCCTAACATCCAGGTTGAACTAAGCTAGGAATGAGTAGATTCCATTCCCCCCACTCCTATCACTGACAGCCTAAAAAGTCCCTCCCCAGCTTTCTTGTAGCCCCCTTCAGATCCTGCAAGGCCACAAGAAGGTCACCTGGGAGCCTTCTCCTCTCCAGCCTGCACAGCCCAAATTGCCTCAGTCTCTGCTCACAGCAGAGCAGCTCCAGCCCTCTGCTCATCCTCATGGCCCTTCTCTGGACACCTTCCAGCCTTACTCTAAATTGTCACTTCATGTACAGTATTTAACAACAGATTAATTCATATCTTCATAATAAAAAGGAATATTAATTCTTGTTCAGCCAACAATAAAAAACTCTTTGCTATAAAAGCCATACTGTAGTGACTGAACAGGCCTCTATTTCATTATTTAATCAATGGTTGAGCTTCTCTTTTTCCAAAAATAAACCACAGCTTGGGAAAAAAAACAAACAAAAATAAAAAAAGGAATCAGTAAAACTATTTCTAATGAATTCTCCTTGTATTGTTGTTTTTCCACTATCAAAATTATGCCTGGTTAAATGGTTTACAGAGGAAATAAGCATGGCATTTGCTCTCTCAAATGAAGCCAACATGTCAGTTTAGCTTTTTTTTGATGTGTGAAACTTGGGGTTAGGAAATTGGTTTGTAAGGTTTGGAATGCTGGCAGCTCTTGCTGTGTTCAGGCTTTACCCAATTTGTTTCCTCAACGTTGCACCTAAATTCCTCTGCAACAGACAGAAAAATGTAACTTCAGCAGCTTTTTCTCACCTCCTGAACATTGAGTTCATGGCCTCAGTGTTCAGATCCAGCTCAGAAATAAGAAAAACAAGCAACTTTTATGATTCTTTTTTTTCCCCCCTATAAGGGGAAAATTATGTGTCTGTGTTCTTCCTAACACAGGCTCAGAGGATGTCAGG
>VWYK01088884.1:0-10590 GCA_013399775.1 Semnornis frantzii
GGACTCCAGAATTGCTTTGACAGTTGGACTTAACCTCAGAGGTCATTTCTAACTGACAATTCTGTGATGCCTCAGTTCCTGGACTCCAGATGAGAGCAGCCATTTAGACTCAAGAGGCTGTAGAAGCTTTTGGACTTCGAGCTCTTGGTTTATTGAACACTTTTGGCTTCAATTGGATCAGTAATTCATTTGCTATCTCTACAGGTTGGCATCTCCAATTCTTCTGAGGAAGGTGCTCTCTTTGCTCTGCCTGGATAATTGCTTTTCAGCAGCCATCTAGACCTTTAAACCCTTTAATGTGCTTCATAGTTCTGCTGTTTGTGCCTCTTGTAGTTAAGTTTCTCTGTGTCTGCAATGATCTCCTTACCTATTCAGTGTTCACTATCATTTAATAGGTTTGTGGAGGTGTCCATTTCTATTCTCTAGGTGTTAGCCAAACTCTCAGTCCTGCAGGTCATGTCCTGCTCTCCTGACTTAGAGCAAAGAGTCTTTTAAGAAGGTGTCATTGTGAAAGGAGCGGTGTTGCTGGGTGAGATTGACTTTGGTGTTCTGTCTGGTACCTGCCTAGGCTGAAAGCTTGCTTTAAAGATGACTTCAGGAGCTGGGATAGGTGGAACAAGAATTTGAGTTGATTTTCAGCTGTGTAGTCAGGTTGCTGGTTACAATGGAGCTGAGTTAGCAACACTGCTGGTGCTATAAGGGCTTGTTGCTGTAGCTTTGTGAGAAGGTTATTTAGGCACCATATGAATTTCTAGGTGGTGTGAGGAAAGTCAGAGCTCTTTGTTTTTTACATGTTCTTCCAAACAGCCCCTCCAGAGATGAAAAGAGTTGGGTTAGAGTTCAGCTTTTCCAGGTCCATAGGGGCAGGGGGTTTAGTCTTCACTAGCTCACAGGAGCTGGGCTGGGAAAATGGAAGCTGGAGGGGAGTGAAGTGGAGAAACAGAGCTGTGAAGCTTCTGTGAGATCACTGCTTTCAGAAGTGCTCAGCCAGGCTGTGAGGGAGAGGGAAATCCTCTCCCTCCCCAGAGAAACTCCCTCTGAGGGTATTCTCTGTTGGTTGACCTTGCTGAGAAGGTGCAGCCTTCTCCCCAGGGTATTCTCTGTTGGTTGTCCTCGCTGAGAAGGTGCAGCCTTCTTCCCAGGGTATTCTCTGTTGGTTGTCCTCGCTGAGAAGGTGCAGCCTTCTTCCCAGGGTATTCTCTGTTGGTTGTCCTCGCTGAGAAGGTGCAGCCTTCTTCCCAGGGTATTCTCTGTTGGTTGTCCTCGCTGAGAAGGTGCAGCCTTCTTCCCAGGGTATTCTCTGTTGGTTGTCCTCGCTGAGAAGGTGCAGCCTTCTTCCCAGGGTATTCTCTGTTGGTTGTCCTCGCTGAGAAGGTGCAGCCTTCTTCCCAGGGTATTCTCTGTTGGTTGTCCTCGCTGAGAAGGTGCAGCCTTCTTCCCAGGGTATTCTCTGTTGGTTGTCCTCGCTGAGAAGGTGCAGCCTTCTTCCCAGGGTATTCTCTGTTGGTTGTCCTCGCTGAGAAGGTGCAGCCTTCTTCCCAGGGTATTCTCTGTTGGTTGTCCTCGCTGAGAAGGTGCAGCCTTCTTCCCAGGGTATTCTCTGTTGGTTGTCCTCGCTGAGAAGGTGCAGCCTTCTTCCCAGGGTATTCTCTGTTGGTTGTCCTCGCTGAGAAGGTGCAGCCTTCTTCCCAGGGTATTCTCTGTTGGTTGTCCTCGCTGAGAAGGTGCAGCCTTCTTCCCAGGGTATTCTCTGTTGGTTGTCCTCGCTGAGAAGGTGCAGCCTTCTTCCCAGGGTATTCTCTGTTGGTTGTCCTCGCTGAGAAGGTGCAGCCTTCTTCCCAGGGTATTCTCTGTTGGTTGTCCTCGCTGAGAAGGTGCAGCCTTCTTCCCAGGGTATTCTCTGTTGGTTGTCCTCGCTGAGAAGGTGCAGCCTTCTTCCCAGGATGTGTCATCATTGTCAGTAGCTGTTTTTTTTTCCTTACTGACCTAATAAATGCTTCTGTGGGACCACAATTCCACTCTGAAGTTTTCTGGTACCTTTCAGAGTGAAGCCAAAAGGTCACAATGAAGCAGAGGACTGGTCCAGGTGCACTAAAAGCTGAGCTCTCTGAGCAAGTCTGGGGCATGATCTCTGAGATGTATATAGCTGCTCACAGGAGATGTCCCTGCTCAGAGTCTGTTAATTGATTCTCTCTCCCTGAGATGAAGATGACTGTCTGAGGAAAGCAGTTGGCTCCACCACTTGACCCAGAGGAACACTTCCATTAAGCTGCAGGATCTTGCTGTGTAGCCATACCCCTGGTGAAGCAGATGATTGCTGGCCTCCTGAGTGCACAAAGAGCTGCTTTACTAAGGCAAGTGCAGCTGAACCAGGTGTCTGAGAGTCTGCATGAGGCTTCATCTCTGTTGGAGCTCAATGGGCTCTAAGAATGAATTGTTCTACAGCAAGACATCTTTATTTATTAATTATTTTTCTTTTTTTAAGCTAATTAACTTTCTTCTTGCATTGCTCAATGCTGCCAGGGTAAAGACCAGATGCTCCCTGTTTCTACATGCTTTACTGAGCTGTTCTCTTTTGAGCATCCTCTTTGAAGCTCAGAAAGAGTATATCTTGGATTTCTGCCTTTTTTGCTTAGTTTGAAGCAGTGTGGTTAGGGAAAGATGTTCAAAGTTGTAACCAGTGGTCCGGATACCTCTGCCTGGGAAGCTTCAGAATGTGGGAATGCTGAAGAGCAGGTGAGAAGATGGGTGGGTGTGCCTCATGGCAAAGCATCCTGCTGTTGGGTACACACCACTGGCCTGGGGCTGTGCAGTCAGCTCTGAGGCTGAACAAGGCACTTTCAGGCCTTGGAGAGCTGAATTTTGCTGATCATCCTTGAGAAAAATGTCAAGGGTGGTTGGACCCAACCCACACCTTCAAAGGAAAGATCTGCCTGTGTTTGTATCTCAGCCATCATCCAGGTGATCTGTCCTTCAGTCTGTTGGACACCAAGAGCTCTGATGCTGGGGGTGTTGCCTCCAGCTCCAACAGCCATAGAATCATAGAATGGTAAGGTTGGAAGGGACCTCAAAGATCATCTAGTTCCAACCCCCTGCCATAGGCAGGGACACCTCCCACTAGTACAGGGGACTCAAGAAGCTGCCATGGGAATCTGCATTCAGTTTTGGGCTCCCCCATTGAAGAGGGACAGGGATCTGCTGGAAAGAATCCAAGGGAGAGCTGTGAGGATGATGAGGGGACTGAGCACTGCCTGCTGAGGAGAGGGTGAGGGACCTGGGGCTGCTTAGTCTGGACAAGAGAAGACTGAGAGGGGATCTGATAAATGTTTGTAACTCTGAGGGCTGGGGGTCAGGAGGGGGGGGACAGGCTNCAGCATGGTGTGGAAAGGCTAGAGGAGGATAGAAAAGCTGGTAATTAAAAGCAGGGGTGTTCAAAGAAGCCTCAAACACCTGGGAATGCAAGCTGAGTTGCAGTGCCTTGGGATTTGAACTCCTTGTGTTGCATCTGTGACCACTCTGACTTCCTCTTCCATGGATGCAGCTTAGGACACTGGGACTGTCCTTCTGTCACCATCCTGGGTTTAGCCTGCAGGGAGTGCCATGGTCAGGACAGCAAATTCTCTGCCAGCATGCAAGCATTTTATTTGTAGTGTAGATCACAGCCAGGAGGGGGTTGCACTGGAGAGAAGCCAACCGAGCAGTCTTATAGGCAAGGTCTGAGGAGAGGCTGGGAGCAGGTCTGGTCCCAAGGCTCTTGCTAAGGGCCCCCCCTCCCTTCAGTATAAAGTCCTTTTGGGGAGCTCTGGTTTCACAGGACTTGAATTACAAACTGCTTTGTGGCATCTGCTTTTCATCTCTCACCTGGGAAGTCTCTGCTGGCAGAGGAGATGGGAAGGGCTGTGGGTGAGCTTGGCATGCCTGCCTGCCTGGGGCCCTCTGCTGCCTGCAAGGAAGTGTCTGGTCTCTTCCAGCTTTGGGTGGAGTGAGAGGAAAACACTTTGGCTTATTTGTGCCATCAGCAAGTCTGGCAGGTTGCTGTGAGCAGTCAGCTGTGCCCTGCTGTGCCTGAGGAGCACCTGTGGTGCCACAGAGCATCTGCTCCCCATCATGCTTCACTGATGGCTCACCAGGCACCTAAAGGACACTTGTCTTCCTCCCAGTGCTCTTCACCTTGCTGTTCTGCAGCAGAGCTTTGCAAAAGGCTGGAGCAGCTCTGCTGTGAGGACAGGCTGAGAGAGTTTGGGCTCTGCAGCCTGGAGAAGAGAAGGCTTCCAGGAGACCTTGGAGTAGCCTTCCAGTATCTGAAGGGGGCTGCAGGAAGGCTGGGGAGGGACTATTGAGAAAGGCTTGGAATGTCAGGACAAGGGGCAATGGGTTTGAAGTGGCAGAGGGGAGATTGAAAGTGGATGTTAGGAGGAAGNTACCATTCTAGGATTCATTTTCTATGAAAGAGTTACACCTGAGAAGTGAGCCCAAGTTGGTTGGACTGGCACTGTTATGTTGGAGTAGGTCCAGATGAAGCCATGAAGGTGATCAGAGGGCTGGAGCACCTCTCTTATGTTGATGTGCTACAACAGTTGAGACTTCAACCTGGAGAAGAGAAGGCTCTGGGGAGACCTCAGAGCAGCCTTCCAGTACCTGGAGGGGGCTACAGGAGATCTGTGAAGGGACTCCTAGCTTGGAAGGCTCCAGGGAAGCTGTGGATGCCCCTTCTCTGAAGATGCTCAAGGTGAGGTTGGACAAGGCCTTGCGCAGCTTGGTCCAGTGGGAGGTGTCCCTGCCCATGTCAGGAGGACTGGAACCAGATGATCTTTAAGGTCCCTTCCAACCCATTCCACTCCATGATTCTATGTTTAAAATCCAGATGAAATGGTGTGAGATGGTCTCTGTCCTGAAGGCTTTGGTCTCTCTTCATCCTCTACCTCTTCAGTGCTTGGTGACACAGCAGGGACTTGTCTGAGGTCACGTAGCTGCTTTATGTGGCAGGGGAGGGCAAACCTTCATGGAGGACCTGCAGTCCTGCCTGGAGCTTGAAGGCAGAGCTGCAAACAAAGCATCTTCCCCCTCCTGCCCCCAGCACTGCCCTGGCAAGGGCCATGGCTCACAGCCAAGCCTGCAGCACCACATCTCCTCCCTGCTTTGTTTTTGCATGGCTGGAAAAGGCCCAGTAAATGTAGCAGTTTGGTTACAAGCAGAGCTGCTGTGTGCTCAGGGAAACCCAGCTCCAAGTCCTGTGCCACCTGCAGGCTTCTCCGAGGCAGAACTTGGGAACAAAGCAAGATCTCTCTGACGTTTTTAGGGCTCTGCCTTGCACAAGAACAAGCTTGCAGAAACTCCTGTTCTTGGCAGGGGCTGTGAAGTGGGTGGGACAGCACAAACAGGCTGGAGGGAGAACTTCAGCCTCAGAAAGAAACTTTCACTCTGTCCTGCCTTGCCTCAGGCAGGGATTTGGATCTGGGGAGTAGATCCTTCATCAAAGTTTGGAAGAAATGCATGGAAGTGGGGAATTTGAAGAGCAGTGAGAGTGTAGCCTTAGGCTCAGCTCCATTGCATGGGTGCTGTGTAACTGGCATTACAGGTCTGACTCTGCAAAGCTCTCACTCCTGCTCCTCCTGGCTAGATTCAGTGCTGGCTGTGAGCTGGCTCGTGTCAGAGCAGTTTTCCTCCCACTCATGTCACTCACAAGCAAACCTGTGCTTAGGTCTTGGGCTTGCATCAAACTCCAACTTGGATTCCCTCCCCTGCACTTTATCCCTGGGTCCTGCCTTCTCTTATTCTAGAGCCCAATGGACCAAGGTCATCAATTCAGTCTACAGGCAACTGGGCATAGCCCTTTAGGGGCTGAATAGGGAGGATTTGGGGGTGATGAGGTGTTGCCAGTTGAAGACAGACAAAGGTACAATCCTTTTTGTGATTTCTTGAGATGGGCAAGGGAGAAGGAAGCTAAAATTCATCCTTAAAATAGTGGAACTCCAGAGACTCAGTCCTTCAGCCTTACTGGATCAGAGTATGATGTGACAGGCACACTCAAGCCCTGGCACACTCAAACCTCAACCCTCTGTCCCTGCTTTCCCTTGAGCAGAATAAGTTCTGTCCATTTAGCAAGCCCCAGAGCAAAGCTGACCCTCTTCCATTCCACAGAAGAATCATAGAATGGTAAGGTTGGAAGGGACTTCAAGGATCATCCAGTTCCAACCCCTTGCCATAGGCAGGGACACCTCCCACTAGAACAGGTCACTCAAGGCCTCATCCAACCTGACCTTGAGCACCTCTAGGGAGGGAGCAACCACAACCTCCCTGGGCAGCCCAGAATGAGGAAGGTGCCACTGCACCAGAGTCAAATTCACCCTGACCCTTACCCAAGGAGCCCAGAACAAAGGCAACTAAAAGGGACTGAAGTGGCTTGATCCTCTGGAGTGTCATTAAGGCCATTGGGCATCTGCAAAGCAGCACTGTCAGGGGTGACTTGCCCTCTCTTCCCACTATTCCCAGTCCTTTAGCACTAAGGTAGTGATGGGGAATCCAAACCACTTTGTTTCCCTCTCATCCTGATCTTGCCTGTCCCAAGGCAACACAAACCAATCAGCTGACAGCATACAGCAGAAGTTGTCTTTTCCCCTTCCAAGGGAAAAAAATTGGTTTAAGTCAAAGGAATATTTTTCCCTTTGCAGAAAGAGGAGGTGAAGAGGGGAGAGTGTCACAGAAAATACCACCTCTTAGAAACAGAAAAGTGTCCAAACTGAAGGTCTGGTCTCATTCTCATGTAGAATCTGTAATTTGCAATCTGTAAGCCCATCTGTAATTTGGCCTTAATTTTGTAATATTTAGTTCATGGGAAACTTAATGGAGGAGTGTTTGACCCTTTGACAGAGATGGGAGACAGAGAATATAAATGTTCATGTGCTGGATAAGATGAAACTGCCTTGGACAGCTGAACTTGTACCAGAGAGCATCCTTCTCTCCCCTTCTCTTACAAATCCCTGTGCTGTTTGTAAATTCTATTAGATCAGAGAGGACTTTGAAGAGTAATTTGCAGTTGTCACCATTGCAACACTTGAGCTGTGGAGGGAAACTTTGATTTGGGTATGCATGGCAAAGCCAGGTCCAGGGGGGATTGTATGGGATGGCTTTTCAGTATGGTCACACCTAGGATATGGATCTCTTCTTCCTGGGGGTACATCTCAAGTCATACACCAGAATAAGATCAGATTTGGATTTAATCTGTTCTCTTGACATTTAACTGGAGTGATTCTGCTGTGAATCTGAAGGAAAAAAGCTCTTTGGAGGGGGAAAAAGAAATTTGAAAAGGATCATTTAGAGTTTACTGAGGAACCACATAATGCTGATGCTGCCAGAACTAGCCAGAAATTTAAGGGCAGGGTTATCTTTTCCATAGAATGGTAAGGCTGGAAGGGACCTCAAAGATCATCCAGTTCCACCCCCCTGCCACAGGCAGGGACACTTCCCACTAGTACAGGGCACTCAAGGCCTCATCCAACCTGGCCTTGAACACCTCCAGGGAGGCTTTGGAGCACAGAAGCACAGAATGTGATCAAAGATCCCATTCTGTGCTCCGCAACCTCCCGGGGCAACCTGTGCCAGTGTCTCACCACCCTCACTGCAAACAACTTCCTCCTAACATTCACTTTCAATCTCCCCTCTGCCACTTCAAACCCATTCCCCTTGTCCTGGCATTCCAAGACCTTGTCAATAGTCCCTCCCCAGCCTTCCTGTAGCCCCCTTCAGATACTGGAAGGTCTGTCTGCTGTGGAAGAAGAGGAGGTCATCAGAACAGGCAAGGTTGTGCCCAGCCTAAGAACAGCTTTGAGTGCTGCTCCTATCCCAGGGAAAAGGGCTGGGCCACACCAGTCACTTAGCACTTTAAAACTGAGCAACCTCTACCCAGATCACTGCTTGAAAGTGGTGAACCAGTGAAAGAGTCTTGAAGTCTTAGGAAAGTGTCCTGCTGCAGATGGAGCAGGTTCTTGGAGTCCTTCCTGCCATCTTTCTGCCAAGGGCAAACATCTTTTTAATTGCACATTATTTCATCTCATTGCATGTACAAGCTGTGCTTTTTTTACTGAGCCTATCAGATCTGGCAGGTCTGCAAGACTTTCACCACTGGCTCCCATCCCAAGCCTCTCCCTTCAGCCAAGGCAACACCTGGGTGTGGTTGCAGCACCTCTCTTGTGGTTCTCAACCACTGACCTCCTTGGAGAGCCCACAACATGCTGGGGCCAGAGGGAAGAGGGATGTGATTCCTTGCTCCCCTCTGCACGTGTGAAGGCACATTCCCAGCCTGCAGCCTTCTCCATAGAATGGAAAGGTTGGAAGGGACCTCAAGGATCATCCAGTTCCAACCCCCTGCCATAGGCAGGGACACCTCCCACTAGCACAGGGCACTCAAGGCCTTGTCCAACCTGGCCTGGAACACCTCCAGGGAGGTTGTGGAGCACAGAAGCACGATCACATTCTGTGCTTCTGTGCTCCACAACCTCCCTGGGCAACCTGTGTCAGTGTCTCACCTCCCTCACTGCAGCTTCCTCCTAACATCCACTTTCAATCTCCCCTCTGCCACTTCAGACCCATTGCCCCTTGTCCTGTCATTCCAAGCCCTTGTTAATAGTCCCTCTCCAGCCTTCCTGTAGCCCCCTTCAGATACTGGAAGGCTACATCTCCCCTCTCTGATGGCAGACCTGACATTCCTTCAGATGTGGTCCTTGCTGTACCACTGTTTGACCAACCTGAAGTGACACAGCTCGAGGTGACAGCCTTGAAGGGAATGGGTTGGCTTGCTTGTAGTGTCCAGGTTGAGGGTCTTGTGATGCTCTTGGTGTTATCCAGTGCAAGTTCCTGTTCAGGAAGAGGTTTTGCAGTGCACCTCCCTCCCTGGAGGTGTTCAAGGTCAGGTTCGATGAGGCCTTGAGTGACCTGTACTAATGGGAGGTGTCCCTGCCTATGGCAGGGGGTTGGAGCTGGATGATCCTTGAGGTCCCTTCCAACCTTCCCATTCTATGATAAGATGGAACCGTTCCTGTTCAGGAAGAGGTTAGTCCTAGATGGAACTGTGCCTGTTCAGGAAGAGGTTAGTCCTAGATGGAACTGTTCCTGTTCAGGAAGAGGTTAGTCCTAGATGGAACTGTTCCTGTTCAGGAAGAGGTTAGTCCTAGATGGAACTGTTCCTGTTCAGGAAGAGGTTAGTCCTAAGAGACTCTATCAGAAAGCAGGTGGAAAAGAGACTTTCTGATGTGTGGTTTAGCCAGGTGGGGAAAGTAACTTCTACAGGAGGTGAAGACTCAAGTTAGTAGTGAAAAGTCCTGCCCGGGGAGGAAAAATAATGCAGATAAACAACGACCCTGGACACAGCTCCATATCTTGCTGTCCTTAAGCAACACATGGATCCTGCCAACATCCGTGGGAAAAGAATTTTCCTCTATCCCACTCGAGCTCGGCGCTTGCACAGGGTCCACGCTCCGTGAGTGGCAGGGACTGGGCAGGACTGGCTGAGGCTGCAGCGGGAGCGGTGGCCACGAGAGGGCGCTGACACGATGCACATTTCGGGGCACTGCAGTCCCGAAGCATCCAACTGCTCTATTCGCCAGGAAATAAAGAGGTTTCTTCTCCCTTTCCCCTGCTTCTTCAGCAGAGATCAGCACACCGGAGCCTGAAACACGACGGGAATGCTAAATTCCCGGTGCCACTGCCCTGCTTGTTGTTATTATTATATTTTTTTAATGGTATATCTTTTTTCCCCCATCCCTACATTTGGGGGCAGTCCTGCTGTGTTTTGCTTATGTTTTCCCCTCATCCCTAAATTGAGGACAGTCTTATTGTGTTTTGCTTATGTTTCCTCCCCATCCCTAAATTGGGGACAGTCCTGTTGTGTTTTGCTTATGTTTCCTCCCCATCCCTAAATTGGGGACAGTCCTGTTGTGTTTTGCTTATGTTTCCTCCCCATCCCTAAATTGGGGACAGTCCTGTTGTGTTTTGCTTATGTTTTTTTTTCCCCCATCCCTAAATTGGGGACAGTCCTCTTGTGTTTTGCTTATGTTTCTTCAGTGCATCAAGGAGTCCTGTTAAGCTGTAGCAGCAGAGTCTTCAAGGCAGCATCCTTTTAGAGATGGAATCCTTATCCCAGATGAGGTTTTAAGCAACCTGGTATAGTGGAAGGTGTTCCTGCCCATAGCAGGGGGGCTGGAACTAGGTGATCTTGAAGATTCTGTGCTGCAAAAAAAAAGATTACACAGAGGAGAGAAATATTAGAAGGATCACTTCATCCTTTCCAGGTGCAGAATTTTGACCTCTTTGTGTCCTGGTTCTGAAGATGCCAATTCTTTCTGCTGTCTCTGATTTTATTTCAAGCAGGGATAGTTGATTTCTTGGTCCAAAATGGTGACAGAGATGGATTTCTTGAAGCACACCTTGCCTGCAGAGCAGGGTGCTATGGGAACCTGTCCTACTTCAACTGAGCTTCAGAGGAAATCAGTGTGAAATTTATATATATATATATAAAACAATTTTCCCCCATTTCACTCTCCCCTTGTTTAAATTTGACTCAATTCTGTTCTAAATTTTGGACCATGCATAATA
>VWYK01088884.1:11380-24466 GCA_013399775.1 Semnornis frantzii
TTATTATTATTATTATTATTATTATTATTATTATTATTATTATTATTATTATTATTATTATTATTATTACTATTAATATTTTAACAGCTATTTATTTATTTCAATGTTTCCATTCTGGAAAATATTTCAAGGCATCCTAATTTTTTTCCCCCCCTTTTTCAACCTGCACTCAGGAAGAAATGAAATCAACACCCTTGCATTGCTTTTTTTGGAGACAAACCCTCTGTTTTCTCATCTCTTCCTGTGACACTGACTTTGTGATTTTGCTGGGGCATTGAACTGGGATGGTGGCTTTGCTCTCTTGAAACTCATTCCTGAGTAGTCTCTCACTTCATCCTCTGCCTGGTGTTTAGTGCTTAGATGCAGATTTGAGTCCCTGCTGAACACTGAGCCACGCTTTGAGTTCTGCAGGTGGGAAGACTCTCAGGAAACAGCTTTTATATCTGGCAGCATTCTTGGGTTTGCTTACAAAAGAACCCGAGAGCTGGGGAAGAAGCAGGGACATTGCCAAGGATTTGCAAGTGTAAAGGCAAAAATCTGTGACCTCTGTAGGAATAACTTATTGCACCGAAGTGGGGAGTCCTCCAAGCAAAATAGCAGCTTCGACGTTGCTAAATAGCAACAGCCAGAACCGTGGTGGTGTGCAGATGCTAAAGCTCTGTCCGGTCCCCAGCAGTTCTCCTCCTTCCCCTGCTGATGGCAGTGCTCTGACTCCTAACTCCCATGTGCGCAGGGACCGGCATCCCAGCATAGACCTGAGCGTGCTTGAGGATTCAGATGCAACCCAGGAGGAGCCTTTCAAAGGGAGAAACGATTCGTGTGATTGCTTTTTAAACGAGTGGCAGTGCTGATGGCAGTGCTCTGTCTCCTAACCCCCGTGTACAGATGGACTTTTGCATCACAGCATAGACCTGAGAGTGCTTGAGGATTCAGACACAGCCCAGAAGAAGCCTTTCAAAGGGAGAAATGAGTTGTGTGATTGCTTTTTAAACGAATGGCAGTGCTGATGGCAGTGCTCTGTCTCCTAACCCCCGTGTACAGATGGACTTTTGCATCACAGCATAGGCCTGACAGTGTTTGAGGATTCAGATGCAAGACAGGAGAAACCTTTAAAAGGGAGAAATTATTTGTGTGATTGCTTTTTAAACAAATGGCAGTGCTCTGACTCCTAACTCCCATGTGCAGAGGGACTTTGGCATCCCAGCATAGACCTGAGCATGCTTGAGGATTGAGACACAGCCCAGGAGAAGCCTTTAAAAGGGAGAAATTATTTGTGTGATTGTTCTCTAAACGAGTGGGTTTCCAGAAGAGCTTGAGGCTAAGTGATAGGTTTGAGACAGAGCTTTTGAGGGACCAAGATTGGTGTCTGCAGACCTGTGCTCACAAGTTTTCTTCCTCACTTCTCTGCCCAAAGCTGGGAACTTGCTTCACTGATGGATTGCAGCCTGGCATCAAGTAAGGCATCTGGCCCAAGGATCTCCCTTAGTGATCAACTTGATCCTCAGCTCTTTCAGCACAAACCTGCCATGGAAGATAAGCAAGAGGCCCTACAGGGAAGGGGATCCGTAGGGTGCATACTCCCATCTTCCTAATGGGATGTGGGGAGGGATGTGAGGAGTGACTTAACTTTGGCTGTCCCAAGTCCATAAAAACAAATGCATCTTTAAATCAAGTTCACTCAACCCTCAGGCTGGAGAAGTTTATTGAAACTGTTGAGTTAACAGACAGGGGCCAGTTTCAGAATGGTTGCTTTCCAAAGTATGAATCTTGAGTTCCCAGTTCCATCTTCCTCATCAGTATAATCCTTTACTGAATAGGGCAACATTAAAGCAACCCTTCTCCTGTAATTTAATAAACCAAGAATTTGGGATCTCCCTTACAAAACAAGGATCTCTGGTGAGGACTTGTTAATTTAATAATGCTAGCTCCAGGATATGCATCCAGAGGAGAACCACGAGGAGCATCAGAGGGCTGGAGCACCTCTGCTATGGAGACAGGCTGAGAGAGTTGGGGCTGCTCAGTCTGGAGAGGAGAAGGCTTCCAGGTGACCTCATTGTGGCTTTGCAGTATCTGAAGTGGGGAGGGACTTTTTAGGCTGTCAGGTAGTGATAGGACTGGGGGGAATGGAGCAAAACTAGAAGTGGATGGATTCAGACTGGCTGTTAAGAAGTTCTTCAGCATGAGGGTGGTGAGACCCTGAAAGGAGTTGCCCAGGGAGGTAGTGGAAGCCTCATCCCTGGAGGTGTTTAAGGCCAGGCTGGATGAGGCTCTGAGCAACCTGGTCTAGTGTGAGGTGTCCCTGCCCATGGCATTGGAACTAGATGCTCCTTGTGGTCCCTTCCAACTCTGACTGCTTCTATGATTCTGTGAGCAGAGCTTTCTACAGAGAATGGCAAACAAGCAACTGGAGAAAAGACAGTCAGCTCTGAGCTGTAAGCTTTAAATCAAAACATACCCCCTTAAAAATATCTCAGGGGCTTTTAGAGAGGCCCCAGGGAGAAGGAAAGGCAAATTCATCTGCCTTGGGTTTAAGCTGCTGGCTTGGGTTGTTCAAAGAGATAGCATGTGTGTGGGAATACTTCCCCTGGTAAATGAAGATATTCACTCATCAAAGAGGGAACCTGCCAAACGTGTGTTGCATAAAGGGGGGGAAATTCCAGGCATTCTTGGGGAAATTGCAACTTGGAGACTGCAGAATCGAGCCCACGCTGGGCGAGCTGCTCCTAGACCATCATGGGAAGCTGTGTGCAGTGCACAGAACAGATTTGAATCAGCACCCAAAAAAAACCCCTCAGCATGGTAGTGGGTTGTAAGGTTCCTGTGTGAGGACAGAAGGCCTTCTGGACTGGCAGTTTGCTTCCCAGCATAGTGTTGCAGTCATCCTGATAACCACAGCTCCCTCTGGCCATCAGTTATTCGTAGAGACCCCCACACCCCTGGGAGTCTGCATGTAAAAGAAGCAGCAGTGGTTTAGCTCTTAATTGCATGGCTAAGTTGCCCTCTCCTGAGGGCCAAAGTGAACTTCCCATTGGTCCCCTAAACTGGTTTCTGGAGGCTGGATCAGAGCCCAGGATGCTCAGGGCAGGTGGCTTTTGACCAGCCTTTGCTGGTAGGCTGTGGTTGCTTCCAGGCTTTTCACCTGGTGAAAGAAAGGGGGAAGGACAAGATCCCAGCCTTGCTGAAATCAGTGGCATCCTGTGGGATCACACAGCCTAGTGCTGTGGTGGTGGAACAAGTTTCTCCTCCCCACAATTCCTTTGCTTCTTCACTTTGTGGGAGGGGGAGAGCAGTACTGGGCAGCTCTTGTCTTCTGCTTGCTCTCCTTCAGGCCATTGCTGACTGATTTGTTCCCACCGACTCAACTGGCAGTGATAAATGATACTTCAAGTGGCCTCTTTGGTGCTGAAACCACCTAAACACTCAAGCTGGTCATATGCAGATGAAGCTGGACAAACAGCTGCTGAAGATGTAGAAGCCTAAATCTCTCCTCATGCTGTGGGGATGGGTAAAAAAAGGGGACAGGCTGCCATGTCCTGAGCAGATGCTTGGTTATGCTGGAGATGGAGGGTTGGGAGCAGGTCAGGGCTGTGCCCTGTTGTTGCCATATGGTTGTCATCTAAAGCCTCACAGCTATTTCATCAGTTTTCCTTTAGAAATGAAGGGAAAGCTTCCAGGTGGATTATCTTTGTCTTGGGACACTCTTGGTCATCTGTGGATGGTGGTACCCAAAGGGCCTGTTCCCCTGTGCAGTACCTGTGTGGGATGGCACTAGAGGAGCCTTCTGCTCGCTCGGGTTGAGCATTTCCCCCCAGCTTGGCAAACCACTGAAACTAAACCCAGGGACAGCTCTCAGGCAAGATTTAACAAGCCTGACCCATGTTGTCCACCTCCCTTGTGGCCTCCCTGCTCTTCCAGACTTTAAAAAAGCCTTTGGTACTTGAGGGTCTTGCAGCCAGCCAAAACTCAAAGCACCTCAAGCCGCAGAGCAGCTCAGCGACACGCTTCAGAAGATATTATTAATACCTCCTTTGCCTGCTCACTGCAAAAATATATTCCCCTGCCTTCCTCTCCATCTGCCCAGTAGCTCTAAGTGGCTTTCCAAACGTGTTTATCTGGAATTCTTTACATTTTTACCCCGTGTCCTGCGCATGGGAAGCGGCTGGGCCCTGGGATGCGCCGCGCCAAAATCAGCGCTCGGCGAGCATCTGGTCGGGGACTTATCTAGAGGAGATGATCCTGTTGAAGGAAGAAGAGCACAGAAATCAGGCCAGTGCCCTCAGCGAAAATGCAGGTGATAAATGTCCCCCTGTGATTACATTCCTCTTCCTTGAGCCCTAACTAAATCCCTCCTACAAAGGCGGCGAAGGAAGCGGGGAGCTGTAAATTACAGCTTGCCTTAATTAGCTGGTGTGGGTTTGCTGCTGGGGCCAGGCTGGGAGTGCACAAAATATCTTTCTGTAGAAGTGGTTATTAGCAGGAGATGCAATGAACTGGGGTGGGGGTGGGGGGTGGGGTTTCAGCCCGTTAGGTGTCTTGTGGTTGGATCCTCTGGTGTGTAAGAAGGTGCAAGCTCCAACTGAAGCCTTTCCTGCCGTTGAGGTGTTCTTAATATTCCTTTCTCCCCCTGTGGATTCTCCAGTGTCTAGTAATATTCCTAATAAGCTGCAACGTGAGCTCAACAATTTCTTTCAGTGTGGGCATTAATAGGTCTCAGGATACAGGAGAGAGGGCCCTAGTTTCATAAAACTTCTAGGAACTCTAAGACCTCTGCCCCCTCCTTCTACCAAGCTTGGTTGAAACTGGCCCAGAAATTGGGAAGTTATTGGAGGCAGGGGAGATAAGTATGTTTATTTTATTTATATTTTATACATGTACACATATCCCACGTGCAGACTGATTGCCTAAACCTCATTTCTTAAGAGACCCAACCTAAACCTCATGCTTGCCTCCCTATTGTAATAAACTCTGCCTCTTTTTATTTACCCACCTGTAGGGTTTGATGATTCCCCCCCCCTTTATTTTTTTTCCCTCCCCCTCCTCAATTTCCCCCATATCCTGTTCCCAAAAGGGCTGGGGGCCTTCTTCAGGGATCATTTCATGCTGTTTTCCCAGGAGGTCTGCCTCAGAGGATGCTGAGACATAGGTGCACATATGTTCTGCTTGTATTATTCACTCAGCAGCAAGAAATGGGGTGGGGGGAGGGAGGAAGGAAAAGTATATCCAGAGAGATCCTTCCCCAAAGGCAGTTTAGATTTGTGTGGATTGTTTCCAATCTGTCCCAGGCACCTATATCCCCACAGGGAAAAAAAAAACCAAACCCAAACCACTGAACCAATGCACAACAGGAGCAATATGCCAGAATCACAGAACTTCAGAGGTTAGAAGGCACCTCCAGAGATCATTGAGTCCAACCCCCCCGCCAAGGCAGGATCACCCAGGGTAGCTCACACAGGAAGGCATCCAGGTGGATTTTGAAAGTCTCCAAAGGAGGAGACTCCACGCAGCCTCCTCCAGGGCTCTGGCACCCTCACTGTAAAGGAGTTTCTCACCATGTTGAGGTGAAACTTTCTCTCTTCCAGTTTGTAGTGGTTGCTCCTCGTCTTATTGCTGCTGACCAGCAAAAAGAGGTTGGCCCCAGGCACTTGATACCCACCCCTCAGGTATACACCACAGAAGCACCCAGGCTAGCAAAGCCCCTCAGGGTCACCAAGTCCAGCCTAGAACCCTACTCTACAAGATTCACCTCAAACCATAGCCCTAAGCACCACATACAAAACAGCCTTAAGCACATCCAGGCTGGGGGACTCCACCACCTCCCTGGGCAGCTCATTCCAGTCCCTCACCACTCTCTCCAGGAAAAACTTTCCCCTAATGTCCAATCTAAACCTCCCCAGCCTCAGCTTGAGGCCATTCCCCCTTGTTCTGTCTCCAGTTAGCTGTGAGCAGAGTCCAGCAGCAGCCTTTCCACAATGTCCCTTCAGGTAGCTGTAGCCAGCAATGAGGTCTCAGCCTCCTCTTTCTCAAACTACAGGGAAAAAAAAAAATAAAAGAGGTTTGCCTCTATCCTCACCCAAGTATCCAATTTAAGTTGGTTTGCCTCTATGCTCATCTAAGCACCCAATTTAAGTTGGTTTACCTCTATCCTCACCTAAGCATCCAATTTAAGTTGGTTTGCCTCTGTCCTCCTCTAAGCATCCAATTTAAGTTGGTTTGCCTCTATTCTCCTCTAAGCATCCAATTTAAGTTGCCCATTTAACAGATCAAGTAGATGTTGTCCTTTATCTCTGTGCTTCAGGTAGCTGTAGCCAGCAATGGGGTCTCCCTTCAGCCTCCTCTTCCTCAAACTAACCATCCCCAGCTCCCTCAGTCGCTCCTCATCACATTTATCCTCCAGACCCTTCCCCAGCTTTCTTGCCCTCCCTCCAGCACCTCCGCATCTCTCCCGTGCCACGGTGCCCCAAACCGAAGGCACCACTCAAACACTGAACATGTCCACCTTCCCCTCTCCCAGCATTCCAGCCTGCTTGGGTTTGACCTTGTCTCTCTGGGTGATTTAGGTTTTGGAGAAGGAATGGGTAAGGATTTGCTTTGACATTTAAAGGCAATCCAGGTAATTGATAGCCCTGGCAGCGTCCATCTCTCCCTCCATATATCTGCACAACAGTATCTATTTTTGACATAGCTGACACACCATTTCCTCTGGCAGCCCAAGGGCTGCTCATCTTTAAATTAAACTCGTCTCCAACCCTTCCAACCTGCGAGCTGCAGAGAGGCAGACGCTGGTTGGGGTTATATCATCTGGAGACTGTGCAGGCGTAGCCGGCCCCGGGTGATGTATTATGGAAAAGGGCTCTGCTGTTGCTGCTAGCTGGAACCAAAACAAGCTCTAAAGTATTAACTAATGACATGGGAAGTCCCTTAGGTATCTAATCACCTTTAATGTTCAGATTTAGAAGACAACTTTAAAGGAAGAAAAAGAGATTAGCGGGTCAGGTCAGAGCACCCTTTACCCCTCCCCTCCATCCCATCACCACCCCCCCCCGAAATACAATTGGCTTTTTAAAGTCAAAACCAGATTCATATTTCACCTCATCAGTAAATACAACCATTCAAAGACCCCCAAGCCCTGGAGCTGGGAACTCAGAGCGAAGCTTTGCTGAGGTTTTGGAGGGGTTTGAACCTTAGGTTGCCCTGGGGGAGGTGATGGAGTCACCATCCCTGGAGGTGTTTAAGAGGAGGCACTTAGTGGTGTGGGTTAGTTAATTAGAAGGGTTGGTTGGTAGGTTGAGTTTGATGATCTCAGAGGCCTTTTCCAACATGGTTAATTCTGTGGTTCTATCAGATGGGTTCTGGGGGGGGTGTGGGGGTCTGCAAAACCTCTTGTTGAGGATTTAAGCTGAAGTTTGGGTGTTGGAAATAAGACTTCCCTGCCACATTTCAGCTGCAGATCTGCAGCTCTTGGTGCACGCAGGCTGCTTGATCTCAAAGCTGCTGTTTTAATCTCTGCAGCATGTTTACCTTGTGCCACAGCTCTCTACCTGGACAGAGGTGCTAAAGGACATGCCTATCTCATCTAGGAAGTCTGTGCAGGGGGAAAGGAAATAGTGTTTTGGCCTCCCAAGACTCAGGCCAGCATGTGGCTTGCAGAACTGGCTCTGTGGACTGGAAAAAAAACCTTAAGGAAAGTAAAGCTGTTGTCAGTAAATTCACTTTCCTGCACTGATGTGGACCCAGCTGTGCTCTTTTGACTGAGAGCTCTCCAAAGCTTGGGGCAAAGGCTTTCAACCTCCTGCATTACCCAGTGGGCCAGTCCCTGCCTCCCACAGCAGTTTGTCTTTCCAGCTTTGAATGAGAAAATAAGGTTTAGGTTTCAGTTCCCACTGGGGGGGACGTTGCTATTTGTGGCAGAAGAAAGCCTGGATCTGAAGTACAGGGAAGGAACCTCAGAGCTGGTGCACCAGCTGGGAGCAGTGTCCTGAGGGGATACCAATGGAGAGTCAAGCAAGAGACCTTATGGTCTGGGAACAGGTTTTATTTTCTTTGAGACAAATGATGCAGCTCAGGACTTGCCCCACTTGGCTCCAGCCCGAGGGCACTTACCCCACTTGCACCTTACCTATGGGTGATGAACCCAAACCTTGCAGGTTCAGTGTTGAGCTGAGAGGAAGCTGTTAAACAGGGCTGGGAGTGACCTTGTGAGGTTGTTCAGTCCACCCTTGGGCTATGGGCAGCATGCTGAGCTCAGAGGGTGCCAGAACACCTTGACTCAGGCCACTTTGCTGCCTTGCTTTTGCAGAGATGTCAGGAGCTGCAGCCCTCACTGAAGTGCAGTGCAGTGTTGGTTCAGTCACCCAACCTTGGGGTGGATTTTCAAGGCAAGCTGTATGAGTTTTACCATCCACCTCCTGCTGAACTTTGCTGCAGTGTGGATGTTTGTGGCCTTCTGAGACCTGCCAGTGCTTTATGAGACCTTGGCACTAGGCACACAGCTTGGCAAGTCTGGATGTAAGTGTCACATTTTCAAGAATTAAAGTGACTTCAAAGCCTGAATACTTTTTATTTTCTCCTCCAGTAGTGCTTTGGAATCTATGTCACAGACTTGGGCCTTTTGGAATGTGTTCCTTCAATCCTTGCTTTAAGGATGACCTCAAATCCTGAGCTGCCCAATGCTTCTAGAAAAATCTGGAGAGATGCTCATCAAAATAAAATACTGGGTTAACAGAAACCCTCCTTCCTTTCCCTTCTTGCTTCTCAACCCTCTTCAAAAACTACCTGAGAACAAACCTAACAGCTTTGTCGTGGCTTCCTGTCCTTGTCTGCTTCTCAGCCAACCTTTCCTTGCCTAGTTTAAACCCCTGCTCCCTTCTTTGTAGTGTGTGGTCCGTTGTAAGAATAAGACTTGATACCTCTGAGATGGAGAAGACAGCAAATATGGAAGGTGGCTTTAGACAGCAGAGCAAAATGTGATGGAGGGAAATGAGACCAAAGTCTCTTACTCTTTGTTTAAACTTAAAACCCACCCAATCCCCAACACAACAAAGCTGGGGAGCTGTAATCCAAGGGTGTGCATCCACCCAGGGGTTGTGATGACATCACAGGTCACTGGAGTGCTTTTCTTGTCTCATTTGTTATGATGTCACCTCCTCAGACACATTTAACCTTACGATTCCTCGTTCCAAATCATTTGTTCTTGTTAGATAAATACACAGCTTGGGAGCTTTGGTGATATCATGGTAAACCATGGGGGTGAAGCCTGAGTATTTCCTGCTTGTGTCACTGAGCTGGAGCCTGCCAACTTTCCCCATGCCTACGTGGGTCACCCAGGTTGAGTGAGGCTGGTGAGAGGTTGCCCTGGAACAAGGAGTGGGAAGTGCCTGTGTTTTCCTCTCCTCCTTGTAGCACCTGGAGCCTGGCATTAGCACTGTGGTAGCAGCTGGTGGTTGGTTCACCTGGAAGGTCTCTGTGTAAGAATGGAGGTTGTCTTCTGGGACAGGAATTAAGGATTATGGCAGCTGCTAGACAGGCCCAACCTGCTGGGAGCACTGCTTCCAAGCTCAGGAGAAGCAGTTGGGTTGCTTCCTACTGTCCCCACGTGTGTCTGAGCATGGAGATAAAGGACATCACCTGCTTGATCTGTTAAGTGGGCAACTTAAATTGGATACTGAGATGAGGAGAGAGGCAAACCAACTTAAATTGGCTACTTGGGTGAGGATAGAGGCAAACCAACTTAAATTGGATGCTTAAATGAGGACAGAGGCAAACTTTTTTGTTTTCTTTAGTTTGAGAAAGAGGAGGCTGAGACCTCATTGCTGGCTACAACTATCTGAAGGGATATTGTGGAGAGGCTGCTGCTGGGCTCTTCTCACAGCTAAATGGAGACAGAAGGGAAAATGGCCTCAAGCTGAGGCTGAAAGGTTTAGACTGGATATTAGGAAAAGTTTTTCCTGGAGAGAGTGGTGAGGGACTGGAATGAGCTTCCCAGGGAGCTGGTGGAGACCCCCACCCTGATAGTGTTTAGGGGTGGATTGGATGTGGTGCTTGGGGCTATGGTTTGAGGTGAATCTTGTCAAGTAGGGCCATAGGTTGGACTTGGTGACCCTGAGGGGCTTTGCCAGCCTGGGTGCTTCTGTGATTCTTCTTAGATGGAGTTGTAAGTGCTCCCTTTGGCAAGATGCTGATGGGATTATGTGGCAGAGATGAGCCTGGCAAGTGGATATCCATCTTGGGTTGCTGACACTGCCCTGATCCATCCCTGACTTGTGCTCCACATCCCTCCCTGGAGAGGGGGAGATGAAATGAGCCACTGAAAGCTAGTTGGCACAGCTGCTGCCTTCACGCTCTGCTGGAGCTCAGCCTACTTTCATGTTTCACTTTTGATTATTGAAGTCCAAATTATAATGGGAGATGATTAGAGCAGTGGAGAGTTGATGGTGCCCACCTACATGAAAGGCAGTGTGGGGATCCCCTAAGAGAGGTGGGTGGGCAGTGGGTCTGACTCACTGCCAGAGTGTTAGTAGTATGGAGAAGGGAGGAGTGGTCAGGTGTCAAGTCAGTAGGTGTGAGGAAGGACTTTAGCAGCAGCTTGCCAGTGACCCCACCAGTTGCTGCTTTTCTTTAATACTGTGTGTGGAGGTCCTGAAGCACTACCCAGGTGGTATCATGGTCCCAGCTCTGCCCTTGTTTTGATAAACAGAGCCTACTAATCTGAGAGGCTGCAGTGTGAAGGCATCAACGTTTCTTGGTGTCTTCTGTTACCTTCATAGAAGCAGTCAGGGTTGGAAGGGAGCACAAGGAGCATCCAATTCCAACCCCCCTGCCATGCCCAGGAATACCTCACACTAGATCAGGCTGTCCACAGCTTCATCCAGCTTGGCTTTAAACACTTCCAAGCATGGGGTTTCCACCATCTCCCTATGGGCAACCCCTTCCAGGCTCTCACCACTCTCATGCTGAACAACTTCTTCCTAACCTCCAGTCTGAATCTACCCATTTCTAGCTTTGTTCCTTTCCACCTAATCCTATCACCACCTGAAATCCTAACAAGTCCCTCCCCAGCTTTCTTGTAGCCCTTTTCAGATACTGAAATGTCACAATAAGGATAAGGTCACCTTGGAGCCTTCTCCTCTGCAGACTGAACATCCCCAACTGCCTTAGTCTCTCCTCACAGCAGAGCAGCTCCAGCCCTCTGCTCATCCTCATGACCCTTCTCTGGACACCTTCCAGCACATCCATAGCCCTCTTGTAAGAGGAGCTCCAGAACTGGACACAGTCCTCCAGCTCCAGCTCACCAGTGAGGAGCAGAGGGGCAGGATCACCTCCCTCACCCTACTGCCCACACTGCTCTTGCTGCAGCTCAGGATCTGGGCTGCTCTTGAACGTGTCTAGGAAGGATTTGTTTCCTCTTGAAGCTAGTAGCATGGGAAAAAAAAATGTGACTCCATCACCTGGTGCTCTGAATGAGTCCTGGAGGACTGTGGCACCAGTGTCACATGCCACTGGCCCACCCCAGGGATGTCAGCATTCATCTGCCTGCCTCTCTTGAGAGCACTGTGAAAACCACACTGCTCATGGTACAACTATTCTTACTATTTGAAGAAGCACAACTATTTTCTGCTTCTTTATGCCAAAACCAACAAGGGTGGTTGGTTTGAGGGCTGTTTTCTACTGCTACCTCCTTGCTCTAGCATTAGGCTGTAGTTCTTAAATACAGCTTTCATGGGTGGCTAACATGGTCTGTATCTCATCCCTTTCCCTCTTCTCTATCTGCAAGGAATGAGGAATCAAACACAGCACTGACTGGGGATGCAATCAAACCATTTGTCCATCTGTCACCTGTCTGGGCATGTGTGATGTGCTGAGCAAGGGTGATGAAGGGGAGGATGACAAAGGAGCATTTGTTCTGCCTTGGTACTGAGTGGAGATATGGAATGATACTGAATGGAGATCATAGAATGGTAAGGTTGGAAGGGACCTCAAAGATCATCCAGTTCCAACCCCCTGCCATAGGCAGGGACACCTCCCACTAGCACAGGTCACTCAAGGCCTTGTCCAACCTGGCCTTGAACACCTCCAGGGAGGTTGNATGGAATGATACTGAATACTAGATACAGAATGGAGGTATGGAAATCTTTGAGGTTCCCTGTGTGGAGTATTGCACCAGTTGTGATGGGTGCCAAGATAGGAGTACTTGTCAGCTCCCCCCCCCCCTTTTTTTTTTTTCACCCAGTTTTCCAAAAGAAAAGCTCAGATCCTGGTTTGATTGCCAGCAGTTAGGTTGGGTGACTTCAGGACGTGGTGCATCCAGATCTAGAAGTACCAGGAGACAATTTCTGGTCCTCAGGCGGTGCAGATGCAAGGCAGAGCTCCCTGCAAACGTAGCAGAAGGCAATAGTGGAGATGGATGAGACTCTGTGAGAATGTTGTAAGGTTCAGATAAAATCTGCAGTTCTCAGGGCAGGGTCTCTGCGTGGTGGTGTCAGGGCTAAATGGAGTTTACCCACTTGGACCGTGAGTGATGCTCTGTTTATCCATTTCTCATCTACACCAAGCAATGGAAATCATTTCTTTTAATATCCTATCTTGACATGGAGAGGGAGGGAGGGGGAGAGTCACCCCACAGGGACTCAGGAGCAGGTGCATGAGGGGGTCACAGGGAACACTACCATTCCCATGGCATCAGAGGGGGCAGTCTGGGTAACCTGGGGAGGGGTGGTGGGGATCTCTTCACCCCAAATTTACACAAAGCAGTGGTGCTAAGGAGAGATCTGCACCTCCCTGAGTTATGTTGTGCATGGTGCAGAGAGCACCCTCGCTTGTGTTCTCTCTCTGCTGGCATCTTCTCTCATAATCATTCATCCTCTCTATAAACAGATTTCTCAGTAATGGTTTTCATTTTCTTTGAAGTGTCCCATTCATTCTGCTGCTCTGCCCATTCATGTGCTCAGGGTTCCTTGAAAGGAAGACAGACACAAACATCCAAAGTGCCTGAAATATGCTTGCAGAGGGGGGAAGGGGGGGTGGGCAGAGACATTTCTTTTAAAATACATCTATTTGAGGAGACTTTCATCCTTCTTTTACTTCCCTTCC
>VWYK01088886.1:2042-18712 GCA_013399775.1 Semnornis frantzii
AAATATAGTGTGAAAAGACCACTGATAATCAGTACTCACTCAAGTATATGATTGGGAAAAATTTAGAGCAGGAAGGGATTGCCACATGAAGTGGGATTTGTTGAGGAACAAACATTCATGTTTTACACAATTTCATATGCCAAAATCCACTAGGACTTACAAATTAAAAATGTCCCCAAATTAGAAGTAGAGGAGAAATGTGATTTCTCCTGGAAAATCTGCCTACAAGTCTTACAAAGACACAAAACAGATTTCTAAACAGGGGTGCACATTAAACATTATTCTTATTTTTATTTTAAAATNTCTGCTCCTGATGTCATTTTCCTCATTTGTTTTGTGGGAAATCTACTAGCACTAAGCAGTGTTTCAAAGTGGTTATTTGTTGAACCCATTTAGTCTTAAATATTTTTATTTACATTGGTAAATTACACTTCTCAACTAACTAAACAAAATGAGCTGTGATAGAAACGTGGGGATGATTCTGCTCCTAGGTTTGCCTGTGGATCAGTATGTCAAAAGCGCTTATGTTCAGGTGCTTCATTTATACTAGCTTTCTGAGAACCTAAATGGGTAATGCTGTCAACACAGACAATTCACTTCACTGTCAATTTCACTTAAGTGAAATAATCTTTGCCTTCCACCTCCACAATGCTCTCCATAGAATGGTTCAGTTCAGCATTACCAAGCCTGTGGCAGCAAAATTTCTATCTACAGGGAATGTCACAGTATTTAAACTATCTACATTTCCCATGTTGGTATGGAATTTGGCTTTCTATTTCACAGTATCATAGAATCATCCAGGTTGTAAAGGACCTCCACAATCACCAAGTCCAGCCATTTCACCCACTCCACCAAGTCTGTCAACACACCACAGCACCAAGCGTCTGCCCAAGTAGCCCTGCTGTGCTTGTAAGGTCTGTTGATCAGAGCTACACTCATTTGCTCATCACTCCTGTGCAGCATCTTGTCATTTGTCATCATGATCTTTTATGAGGAGAAAACCAACAAACACCACCACAAAAACTCCCTGGAATAAAAATTTCTTCTTTCTTATTAAGAAATCACCCTTTCACTATTTTCTTGCTTCTTTTCATAGGCATTGTCCCCTTGGCTAGAAATAAACAGATATCTGGTAATCATAAATAAATGTTACTTGATACTCCTATGTCCGTTGGCCAAAAAGCCTTAAGAATAATGTTTGAAACAGAAAGGTAAGCACAAAAATTAATAAATTAGTGTTTAATACAAACTTAGTAACCTTCTTGCAAGATGAATATTCATTCCTAAAGCTCACGAGTCAGTAGAAAACAGATTTGAAACTATTGTTCTGGAGTGGGGTTTAAGAGCAAACAAGCAAGACTGGGAACTCAGTCTTGCTCTTGATCCTTTCAGTGGTGCCCAGGTCGCGTTGAATTTGTTTTGTCAGTTTATTGGCAAGCATTTGGCATAGGAGTCCAGCCAGCAATCTCTAGACTCTCTCCAGTTCAGCTATAAACAGTGTAGGTGAAGGTTTAGGGTTGTTTATAAAGAACCCACAAAATCTTTTTTTAATCTGTTACTGACAGATGGAAATACCACAGCATGTTTTGAGATGAAACTCAATGCACACTGCTTAAGACAGTTTGGAGTATAAAGAACCAGCGAGGTGGTCAAAGTAGAGGAAAAAAAATCACTTTTCAGTCCTGATATGGGAAGAAGGATGGCTGAGAGGCTGAAGTGTTATCCTCCAGCTGCAGCAGAGCACTCAGCTGCATCTCCCTTGGCAGATGCCTAGGGTAAGTCTACAAACTATGCAATGTTTCTGTCCCTCAGCTTGTAAATTACTGCTAATTTCAAGAATCTTTCCCTTTGTCTACCTCATTGTCTTTGTTTTCAGAGAAGTGCCTGAGAGCAAGAGGTTCTATGCTATATACACCTGTGCCAGGCTGACCCCAGCAGACAGTCACCCACCCAGATGCTCTCCTGCTCCTCCTCGTGGGCAGAAAGCAAGGGGAGAAAATGAGATCAAAAAGCTTGTAGACTGACGTAAAATCAGAAAAACTTCTTACCCTTTCCCAGGCCCAGCTTTGCTCCTCCACTCTTCCTGCCTCTGCCAGGGCACAGAGCAGCAGTCAGTCCATAATGGCTCCTTTCTGAGACTCTTTCCTCTCCACTGCTTTCCCCAGCTCCATGCCCTCACTGTGCGTGGCAGGGAAATCCTTGCTCCAGTGCCTCAAGCAGTCTTCTTCCTCATTCTCTGATCTGTGTGCTCTTGGGGCTGTTTCTTGCCTTTTTCCCTCATTTTTTGCCTGTCTGGTGTTTTTTTACCTTCCTAAACACCCTTTCCCTCAGGCACCACCTGTCTGCGCCTCTCGGCAGGGCCATCAGAACCGGTGGGAACTGGCGGGACCTGGCTGGAGCAGGCTGTGCCCAGCCACGTCCTGCACGGGGCGGCCCTGACCACCCCTCACAGGGGTTCCCTGCAGCTCCCACAGGCAGCACCTCAGCAGAGACACCCAGCACAAGCTGGGCTTGAGTCCAGTGCAAAGGGAACTCTGCCAGAGGGCATTAACTGCCAGGTGGGCAGCACTTGGGAAGCCTGCTCTGAGAGCCCTTCAGGCTGCCAGCCATTGAGCAGGGCTCGGACTCTTCTCCTTAGTATCAAGTGATCTAACAAGAGGAAACAGCCTCAAATTGCCCCAGGGGAGGTTTAGTTTGAAGATTAAGAAAATTTATTTCCTGCAAGAATGCTCAGGGATTGGAGCAGGCTGCCCAGGGAGGTACTGGAGTCACTGTTCCTGGAGGTGTTCAAGAAATGTGTAGCCTGGGGACATGGTTTAGTGGTCATGGTGGTGTTAGGATGATGGTGGACTGTATGATCTTAGAGGGCTTGTCCAACCTAAATAATCCTATGATTCTGTGACTGATTCCATCACTGCACCCAGCTGCTTCCCAAACAGCCTCAAGGGATGCCTGGTGACAACAGGGAGTCAGGCCTGGAGCTCAGAGCTGCCTGGCATGGGAGATCACAGCAACGTAAGAAGCCAGGTAAGCTCCTGGGGCCTGGGCACACCTGCTGGGTTGGCTGCGGGTCCCCGGGGACATGCCACAGGCCTGGGCAGAGTTAGCCCCAAAGCACAGCAGGGAGGCCTGGGCAGGAAACCCTCCTGGCACGGCTGAGCATGCCACAGAAACTTGACTTTAGCAAACTGATTCCTGTCTTTCCATAGCATGTCTCAGGCAAACATT
This sequence comes from Semnornis frantzii, assembly GCA_013399775.1. Taxonomy (NCBI): domain Eukaryota; kingdom Metazoa; phylum Chordata; class Aves; order Piciformes; family Ramphastidae; genus Semnornis; species Semnornis frantzii. The sequence goes on from VWYK01088886.1 coordinate 5,271, forward strand.
GAACTGTGGTAAAAAACTGGCTGAAAAGAAAAATTCAAGTCCTGCACTGTGCTAACTTCCCTTGATTTTATTGGCAAAAGCAGGGTGTTTTGTACTCACACTCAGGTGAGTATCAGGCCATTACCATTGGTATGCTGCTAGCTCTCATGAGTTAGCAGCGTGCTAGGTAATTCCACTATTTCCAGCCTCACATAATCAGTTGATACAAAATTTTCCCCAAGTACTGATTTTCAGTAGCGAGTGTAGTTACCTTTATGTCTGCATTTTGACCTCTCAGCCTTCCTGAGTGTTTTTCCAAGCTCTTGTCTCCGAACACATGGTCAAGAAACTCACTTTTCACAAGTCAGAAGAGCTGAGTTTATTCTGAGAGTCAGACCCATGCCACAAAAGAAACCTCAGTTTGTAAAAAATGGTATTACAACTGCCATGCTGGCTGATATCCTCTACTTTTACAACAGAACAACAGCAAATCAATTACACTGACACCCCCCTGCCTTGCAGGGTGAGACTGCCTAAGCTTTCTCAACAGGCATAACAGATGCTTCTTAAAGAATGACCTCAGAAGCCTTGTTCTTTAGGTAGGGAAATGAGGGCTGCTTTAGCAAATCTTGCGTCTTAATTTCCTCAGTTAAAAATCACAAATCGTTCTGTATTTCCACAAGCAGCAGACTTGAGCACCAAGACACCTGCTACATGCTGGACTGCAATCACTACTTCTAGGCCTATGGGCCACCAATCAGCCCACAGATGGTGACACTTGGCAACAACCTCAGCAAATCAACCTTGCACAGAGTTAAAACCTTTGTCCTGAGTCCTTCCCCACCACACCAACCTTCTCTTAATTTTTACAGCCTGGATGCGTTCTTGTGTGATCTAGTATAGGTGATCCTGCTCTGCAGGGGAGTTGGACTAAATGATCTTTCAAGGTCCCTTCCAGCCCCTGACATTCTGTGATTCTGTGAGAAAAAAATTGGTAATAGGACCCAACTTTTGAAAATGATTTTAGCAGTCTACATTTTTAGAGAGGCAGTCTCCCAGGTCGGGAAAGGACTTACTTTCTGAATGCCTAATACATATTTAAAGGCTGATAATAGCATAGGATAGCTCCAAGAATGTTATATAACTTGCAGAGCGTCTATTAAAAAAGGAGAGATTTTGCCATGTAAAAAAATAGAAGCCTGTGAGATTCCCACCATCTGGATGGAGTCTTTTTTCTTCCCAGATGAATTAGTTGTCAGGGGAGGAATTATTTTAGGCATCAAGTAACCCCTGATTGTGAGTGACAGACTAACACAAGAGCAGATGCAAGGTTACTGCTGCCTATCCATTATGTGGAAAGGAGACCCATGCATGTCCTACTTACTGTGCATACTGACTTAGGTTATTAAAAGAGTAACTAGAGGTGGGTCAGACCCAGAAGATAGCTCACACCACTCACAACAGATGTTCTTTCACAAGAGAGAAAGCAAACACTGAAATACTTTCTGGGGCTACTATAGAAGGAGGGGTCTCCACTGCTTACAGCAACTCCGTAGCTCAGATTTTCAAAAGAAGCACAAACCCAACTTTTTCACTCATAAAATAACTACTTTTATAAACTTTCTTAAGGTGTAAATTCTGCAGAAATCGTGTGCTGGTATAATACTTTTAACTCTGCACAACAACATTTTGACAAATCTGGATAAATAAAGCAACTGGCAATGCTTTGAATACACCCTAAGATAAAAATCAGTTTTCACCATCTCCTATTTCAGCTAATGGAAATGGCTTTACTATCACAAATATGGATGTCTCTAAACTCCCCTGTCCTTGCAGGCAGTCTATTATAGGAAACTTTAGTTGTATCTATGCAGTAATGTTATATTTATATGTTTATGTCACATAAGCTATAACCTAATACACAAGAAATGAGACATTATTATAGCAGAAGTGTATGAAATGCTGTCTAGAAACTTTTGTACCAACTGATTTCTTGGTGAATTCTAAGCTTAAACCCTGTCCGTCCACATATTTATCAAGGCTGCTGAATTTAGGAGAATATCTGAATTAGTTTGAAATATTTGTTTTTAATGTAGTGGGCACAAAGTATGTCTGAGTTGGTCTGAGTCTGAATATGCAGAGCTGAAGTGGTGAGCTGTGAAACGTTTTGGAGTCTGAAAGGAAAGCAATGTCTACGCTCAATAAAGACTGCAAACCCCAAATCTAGTAGACAGAGAGTATATGGTCAGAATAAGCAGGTGTATGAAATAAATGAGTGCTAAACGTTGAGATCTGACCTTTTTCTCTTGAGAAAGCAGGGTGGAACGCAGGAGGACTGTGGTCAGTGCCAGCTGACAAAGACGCCATAAAGAACAGCGCCACCGTGTGGTAAGGAAAATGTGCGGAGAGGGATTGCTCGTGCACAGGACTCTAGACGTCAGAATAAAGTTATTTGCAGCTCGAGGTGCTGACTCGCCCCGTCGTCCGTGCCAGCTTCTTTTACGAGTGATTAAGTGCTGCTGTTAGAAAACCAGACATATAAACCCCATCTACTTCCACCAAGAAGAAATGAACAGCAGCTCCATTAACTTCATCTTAAATTACTATGTTCACTTCTAACTCCTGATTGTGTTGCCTTATTTAACATCAACCACTTGTCTCCATTTTTTAATTACTGGGGCAGAACGTGACTAATATGCATGGCCAATATCTCACTGCTGAAACTGCAGCTCAGGACAGCTGTGCATCAGTAAGACAGTGGCACCTCTGTGGAAGACCATGAAGAGGAAATCAGGTGTATTTTCTGGGAACAGACTCTCTGAAGTTACGCAGTCTGCCCAGCATGTGCTGTGGGGAATGCAACTGAGCATACCAAAACAAGAACCTGTCAGGGCTTTGCTCTAGTAACCGGTAACAAGGTATGACTGAAAATAAACCTGAAGCTTTATCAGGCAAAGTGAATTGGGCAAAATATTCCTATGGCCTGATTAAGAGGCCTGAAATCAGCAGGATCTTTCGTCTTTGACCTGAATGAAACTTTAACCTACTGTGCACTTACTTCTAACATTATCCAGCATTTTCTGTCTTACTCTACAAGTTTTTTTCTTAAATCATGTGACCTGTTTATAGTGCAGGTAGCAGTAATACCATAAAAATAGCTTGATAATTATTTTAGGAGCTATGGACGGCATGGTACAGTATCTCCTGGTGAGTAATATGTACTCTGAAGTTACTCCATTCATTTGTTCCTCTTGATTGCTTTTGAGATTAAAGAAAATTTCTACAGGTTTTGTTATTTAAAATATCTGTAAAGAAAATCTTTCCAATTCCTTGAGATTTGCCAACTCTACTTACTGATAATGAAAGAAGGGTGAGAAGAGAGGCATCTTTTATGGAGTTTTCCAAAGTTTTAAGATTTATTGGAAATTGTCAAAATCAGTCTTCAGGCTAACATGATTCCTGGTCCTCATCCAAAAGTATCTGAAGTATGTTCAGCAATAAATGTAACTCTGCCATAAATGTTGGACCTGCAATGTTCTGAAAGTTGCCAAGAGGAAAATCTTTCACAGCAGGAAGTAAGAAAGGTAACTTCTGGACACACCATGAATAATCTGATTTCTATTCAAGCCTTGAAGCATTGGTTTTGTCAGATGATTAAAGCAAATACGTTTTCTCCTTTTTTATAGCAAACGTGTAAAACCAGCAATAGTTTTTACTTAGCTAATTCTTTACTACTGAAGAACCTGGCAGAACATGCATTCAACACCTGTCAAATCTCCATGGATACATAAATTCAGGTACCTGAAAATTTCCAAAATTATTATTTCCTTCTGGAAATCAAGATCGAATTTTGCTTGTTTTTCACTGTTATTCTAAAAAAGACAAAGGTGCACTTCTGATTTATTTTTAAACTGTAGGTGACTAGGGAAAACAAGCAGTTCAGTGAATCTTAGAGATTTTCCTGCAGTGGGTTTTGCCAATCATAATTCTTTCATAGCTAATGTAGTAAGCGGAAAGCAACAGACTGCAATTACAGACCTCTGGAAGTCATTGAACACTGATGGCCTGACCCCAAGTCTGTGAAAGAGCTGTTGAGCCTCACAAGCTCCAATGCTTTGGGTAATAAGAGTAAGGCTTGCTGCACATGACCAAGTGTATTGAAGCCTACCAGCACCTGCTCTGATACTTTATCACTCTCGGTAAGAGCATTCCCATTATCAGAATAACAACTGTTCAGATGTGCCAAAAGTGCTCACTACCTATGGGTCTGCGTTCGGCAGAGGTTTCTGAAGCTCATTGTTTCAGAAGGATAAAGAACTAAGTGGTTCGGTCTGGATTGCACGGAAAGCTGCCAGTGTACCATCTGAGGGATGCAACAACCTGCTGCATAAAAATGCACTCCCATACCTGTAAATTAGGTCTGACTTCATCAGTGGTGTAATGTTAGCATGTAGTATATCTGTCAGAAATTGTCATACCTTGAATCATTCCTCCTCTTGGCTCTCTGATGTGTGTTGAATGTGTCTTATACCACATAAAGTCAATCAGGTATAAATATCATAATAGACTGATAGAATAACTAAGATGGTTATCTCATTGTAACACAGTTAACTTTTCTGTTTTGGTTAGAAACCCAACTGTATGTTCCAAAGAGCTGAAATCAATCATCTTTTCCTCCTAAGTACTTCCCCAGTGATTGAAACAAGTAGATGCCATGCACTTTGCCAAGAGGACTAAAATCACATACTAAGAGACAGAGCTTAACTCAAAGAGCATCAGAGCATATTCTGAAATACCACAAATGAATCACTGCTTCATTATTTCAAATCTTTGCACTGAAAAATGTTCCCCAGGCCTAAAACACAACAGGGGATTTATTCTAGACCTTGACAGGTGTTTATTCACTGACACTAGGGAATACTTGCTCGTAGCATCACAGGATGGAGCTGGTGTTGGATGATGCCTGCAGCAGGTGTGTGTGTGTGTGTGACCAGCACACACAGGCCAGTGAACAGGGTATCAGCGTTTCAGCCACCTTTAGGTCACAGTTGTCCAGGAGGTGGTGTTATGAGTCACAGGAACTGGAATGTTCTTAGCAAAGCTGAAGTGACCTGAATTTTACGAATAGCTCTGGGCTTTGGGCAACAAGGATGATTACTTGGTTGAAAGTTAAGATGTGGAACTGTTTAATGATTAGAATTTATTTTTATGATACAATGTATCCTGTGAATAATGCAGGTGGAGTCAGAGAGGTATCCTCACAGACTCATAGCCTGCTGTTTTTCATTTGTTTCCTTTTAAATCTGAGTTTCTACCACAGATCCACAGAGAAGGCACAAACCAGACCTTTGTCACCTCTGAAGTACTTAGTCTTATTTTTATTTCTGAAAATGGAAAACCAACCTGAAGGAAATATTTCAAGTTAGAATTGTTCAGATAAAATCTCTCGTAAGAAATGGCAGGTTCTGAAAATGTAATGCAAAACTCCTAGGAACAGCTGGGGTTTGCCACCTTAACAGATCAAGATCTAGGAAGAGGTGAGAGATGCATGGGAGGAAAGAGAACAAATGGGAGCCTGTTGCAAGTGAAAACAGAGTTATGGCTTCTCTAACCTTCTGTATAGATAAGAAGTTCAGAGTTAGATGGTTGTCATGCCTTAACTGCTTTAGCTGGGACACAAGTTACCCAGTCACTGTCCTTTCTTAGGTTTGTCTCTTTTCCTCCACTAAGAAGTACCAAAGTCATACAGACGAATTCCTGCTCATTGGAAGAAAAAATTCCAACAGTCAAGTAGTAATAGGAAGAAAAGAAATTTATCAAAAACAAAGTTATAAACTTATAATTGTAGCTTTTATCTCCCCTTTGCCTTTCACCACCTGTTACAGGTTTGATGGCTTATCATAATTAACTTGTTGTTCACAGATATTCCAGGTGAGTAATACATGAGAGGGCATATTCCAGGACAATACCGAGGAAATATGTGAGTCTTTTATTGGGGATTAATGAGTGCAAGAACAGGAACAACCACACAGCAGTGTAGTAGTGGTGTTGAAATTAGTCATGACATCTGAGACAATGATTTGGTCAAAAAGAATTAGTCACTCATAAATGTACATCTACACCTTTAGCTAAACTCACCATGCCTCTTAACCCCTCTCTCCCCTTGATACACAAGTCTCACATTTTGTAAAATCAGGTTTAAACCAAGTCAACAGCATTTCCGTTTCTCAAAATTTGCTTGAAAAGTAGCAATTGTGGCAAGTGACCTGTATCAGAAATCACATGGCCAGCAGGACCAGGGCAGCAGCCATCCCTCTGTACCTAGACACTGTGGGGCTGCACCTCCAATACTGGGTTGTGTGCTGGGCCCTCACTGGTGCTGGAGCAGATCCAGAGAAGGGCAACAAATCTGGTGAAGTGTCTGAAGAAGAGGTCTGGTGAGGAGCAGCTGAAGGAACTGGGATTGATTAACTTGTAGAAAAGGAGGCTGAGGGGAGACGTGTCTCTCTCCTCCTCCCTGGTTACATATGCACAGTGTTTATGTGGTAAAGCTCTAGCTTAAATCACAAGTGGCATCTGATAGGAACGGGGTACTTCCTTCCATGAAGGCTTCTTTGCAAGTCCTAGTCATTGTCTGTAAAATGGTGATTTCCAATACTTTGCAGAGATACATGCATAGCATATTCCAGCTTCCTTTGCAAGGAATTACACATAAAAGCCTGGCTAGGATTTAAAATGTTTGGATTTCTGGAAAGAGTGTGGCTTGCTGTTCGCTTTGGGTGTGTGGATGATGGTGTCAATTCCTGTTTCCGTTCTCCAATAGCCAGACTCTCAGGCTGGGAAGTTCTCAGGTACTTCCAAATTCAGACTGAGAGTGGAAGTACATGAAAGTATACTTAGAGTACCTGGGAAACTGAAGTCTTGGCATAACACCTAAGTGGAGCACCAGTAAAGCATAATTTACAGAATGGCCTCAAAAATGTTAGCATTTTCTTACTGCAATTGTTTCATTCTCTTTTGCTGAAGGCACCTTTCTTTGCAATCTAAACCAGGGATTAGTTTGACTCAACTAGATGCTAGTATTTTAATCCTTTTGCAGCTCATTGACCATAGCTGAACTAAGTGCTGGTCAACTGCCATGTCACTAGTTCAATGGAATTCAGACTTCGGCACTCTGAAAAAGGCAACAGATGTGCTTCAATGATTATCTAATAATTCACATACGTACATACATATATTATATATAGGTTTTGGTTGTGTTTTGTTTTGTTTTTTATGTTTGTTGTGTTAAAGAAATCTAATTTCATCAACTCAACAGACAAAACTCTAACACTAAGAATGTTAATGGGAAGACAAAGGCCCTGGATGATGTCACACATTGGAAGAAGTCCAGAAATCAAAGCACTGCAAAATATACTGGGAGCAACAGATATGCTGACTTCCATTCTACAGGCAGTTAAAATATTAGCTCTGCAATCTGGGAATTAACTGCAGGAATATGAATTCTGCATACCTTCAGAAAGTAGCATCCTGAAATATCTCTGATTTGCCTGCAATGGGGAAAGGCCAGAGTAGCATTTCTATCAGGAATCAGTAAAAATTCCAGATGTCCACTTCCATAATTTCAAATTTAACCCTTGGCTGTTTCATCAAGGTCAATGGAGATGTAGAAAAGGTTAACTCAGTTTCTGAAATCTGAAATCTGAAATATACTCCAAGTAGCAGAGCAGTTTAAGTCTAGACTTGTCATTTTCACTTCATGTTCAATGCCCATCGGATCACATTCTGAGCAGTCTAGAAAGGAGATTAACAAAACAGCATTTAAATAGAGCAGAGACTACTGTATAAGGCATAAAACTAGGGATTTCCACATCCAGTGTACTTAAAATTTGTCAAATGCATCTGAATATTGAGGCAGCTGCCTTCACTCCTCATCAGCAATCTCACTGGGAGTACTGCTGCTCAGGTGCACTAACTGGGAGAGAGTGCTGCATTCCTAGTGATTTGTGCTGGGATTTTAGTGGGAGTGGAATATCTAAATACTTTTGTGGCCCTAGTGCAAACTTTTTAAACACTTGAATTTGTCTGGAAGTCTGTGCCGTGGCACACAACTGTAACCAAAGACTGTTTCAGAGCTGTCCCTTAGCTTGTGCTGTCACTGCTCTGCTAGTCCAAGCATCAAACAGTGAAAGTCTTGCTCATGAGAAGCTTAAAGAGAGCTGTAAAAGACAGAAGACAAGCAGCTTACTAAAAGATTTAATTCATGGGCCACACAGATCATAGTTGTAATGTGCTCTTTTATCATCTTTATAATTTGCAATACCCTTTATTTGTCTCAAAATCATGTCTCAGATAGCTGTGGAGCTGATCTGTTCTCTCACTGACTCCTGCTTTGCTTTAGCAGTTCTATTACAGTTCCATAATTACATTGCTAAAGAAGATGATATGTTTTTGGCAATTTTAAGTGGCTGAAGTGACTTAATCACATTGGATGGAATGGCATTGAGAAATAAGAAGAAGCTGAGAATCAGATCTAAGCACATATATCTGGGCTTAAGGACTGAAGGCCCTGTCTGAATCAAAAATCCTTGTGTTGCTCTTCTGGGCTTGTGTGCTGCATGTGTACTTCCATGGAGGGCCATTTTTCCAGTGACCCTTCCTTTGTGGCTGTATTTCTTTTGCCTTATCCATGTTGAATGTGATCTTGTTATCTCTGTCTGAAAACTACTGCTATGTAGGCACTGAGATATCCTATTTATATCCTGGTGACATTAATGGCAAGTGAGACACACTAGCACCATCACAAATGAGTTGTCAGATGTTGAGGCCATGACTTCTTGCTATCTCTCTAGATGACAGTAAGTAAATATTTTGAGGTAGAGAACTTAGATAGAAGTCTTTGATCCTCGTGTGTGCCCTGCAGAAGCTACTGGACTCTAGCAGAGACGAGCAGACATCAGTCATGCCAATACACAGTTGTGAGAGGAAGCCATGTCACCTATAATTGGCAGCACTCTGTTTTGATGGCTCAAATCTGGAAAAATATGCCTAAGAAGCTGAAAATTATCATTCTGTCTTCTTTGGGCTTCAAGCCTGTGAAAGGGATAGAGGAATGGAACTTACTGGCATCTCTGAGCGTTTTTATTGACTGTGGTTGTCAAAGGGGACTGACCGAAAGATCAGAGATGACCTGACTGACCAGATGTAGGTTGTTGGTTTAGTTTTAGCTTCTGTGACTCCTGTGTGCTTTTGGAGCCACCAGAGATAAGAGGAGGAAAACACACAGGGGGGAAATGACCTACCTTGTTGGACATAACAATCCCTCTGGCAGGAAGTTTTGTTGATGTGAAGTTAGGAACCTTTAACCCCATTCAACAAGGTTTTGGCCCATGGAATTTAAACGAAATTCTGTGTGGCTAAGCAAACCGCAAGCCAAACTGTATGTTCCTCTTTCTGTATTTCCAAGTGACAAATCCAGCTCCCCAGGCCGGATCACAGTACAGTCCTTCCTGTAATCAATCAGTGAGAAATTGTTCAGGGAAAGTCTCTACCCAGAAGCCTCTGAGCACAGCCACACTACTGGAAATCCACAAGAGTACTGCTGGCCAAGGATGAATCGAGCTATGGAATTTAGCTCCAAATGAGGACTAGGGATGTCTCCTTTAAGTCTTGGTGACCTGCAATGCATGGAGACTTTGCAAATAGTTTTACCTCTGCTAGAATCCATTCCACAAGCTGTGAAACTGAAGTTCTACCCTGCTTTGTAGAGTTCTTGTCAAAGTTTATTTGGGTAAGCATCTAAGTTTTCCAGAATTGATATCAAAATAGCTGTGAACAGGCATAGCAGTCATTTTTAACTAGCTCCACGTCCTGCTTGTGGCTTAAGATTCTTTCATCAGCTGCAGTGGGCAGGCATCCCCAGACAGTTAAGCAGAAACAAGGGGGTTTAAATTCCATTGCATTTTGCAGAGAAAAGTTATTTACTAGGCTCAGCTGTCATGCTGTACAGCAATAAAGCCTCCTGTGCTCTAAATCTGATCCTTCAAGGAATTGCTGCCTCCTGATGCGGTGGGCTTGTTTTGACAAATTCTCATTATGTTTTTCTGTCAACTTCCATTTTTCCTGTCAACCTGCAGTTTCCCATCTCTCCATCTCTGTGGCTTTGAAGCTTATCCCTGATAAAAGACAGCACTTATGTCAAAATACACTAATGTCATTTTGACACACAAATGCACAGCCTGGAAGTCATTTCGCTTGGCAGAATTATCTCCTCTGGCAGCCTCACCACAGTTGAATTGAGCTGCTGGGCACTCATGTGTATTTGGCCCACTCTTTTTTGTCAGAAGTAAACCCTTGGGACTTTCATCAGCTCACATGAAATAAACACCAGTGCAAATAGCTCTGAAAAAATTTGCTAGTCTGAGATTGTTTTCTGGGAAACAGTTTCTTGTTAGTTTTGACAGTTTAATTCAGGGCACCAGGGTAATCCAGCGAAACGAGTACCAATGTAGGTCACACCATTCGCTCTTATCCTCCTTTTTCTTCTGCTAAAGCAACAAGTCTTTAGTGAATGAAGCTGATGAACACTTTGGGATTACCACAGACCATCTCCTGGGTGTTTCCAAGCAATTCTTGTGCCCCTGACTGCAGCACATCTCTTTCGTAATCACTCCGTAGGAGACCTGTATTAATACTACCTTTTTTCCTTCAAGAATGGTCTTGTGACTTTGGTACTGGCCTTTGGGTCTAGAGCCTCCCTTTCACTGTCAGCCACATAACCTGTAGGTCACAGATGCTGCTGCTCAATGAAAGTTTTCAAGTTCCTTTCAAAACAAATCAAACAGCATTTTTGAAAAGAACTCTTCACACTTTCTTCTTGTACAGTTTTAGGGACTCTAGCTGCCAAGAAACAGCAAGACATCAAGTGACAGCTGCTTTACAAGGAAGGCATCTGCTTGCAGCCTTATACTCAGACTATTTTGATTTTTGCCTTCTGTAGCTGCATTTTACATAATTTCCTAAGTGCTAAGTGGGAAGTGATGTATTGTGAAGGCTTGGAAAAATTTCCAGTATTTCCCTCTGATTTGATTTTAATTCCTTATGAAATTGAATGGATTCTTTCCTTCTTCTACAATCATCTGTATTGTCCCTTAGGCAATACTTGCTTGGGACATGATGGCCCTCGATGACACAGGGTGTTCCTTACGTAGCACTGTCCTGGTTTCCCAAGGGCAGCCTGACTGGCTTTTCCCATCTGATCTTTCTCAGGTGCTGCTGAAAGGTGGATTTCTCATTATCTGATGCCTGACTGGAGATACTGAGTTGCGTGGAACACTGAGACACTCACAGATACAACTAAAGACAGGAAGCAATTCACTTTGCAACGTATATGTTGCATTACACTCTATAAAAATATATCTCAAGGGTTTTAAACTGAGTATCTACAGCCAGGGAATACCATTGATATTGACCTGTCTCAGTGCAAGCTCTAAGATGATAGAAGAGCAGCCTGTGTCAGCTCACGGGCATATCAATATACAGGTACTCATGTTTGTGCGGCACTTAGCTGGTTTAGTGAGAAGCATTATAAAAAAAGGTGTGAGGAATTTCCATCAGACTTTGAGTTGTGATGCAGTTCAGTAGAGCCTCAGAGAACACTTCCAGGAAAATGTTATATTACTACAAAGTTAGGTTTAAATTGGCTGATCTTACTGTCTATTAAATGAATTATACAAAACAGAAAGGGAGGAAGAATACTTTTGGTTAAATTGTTCAGATATTAAATAAGAGTCAGAAACGTGAGGAGTTCCCAGGTACCCCAAAAGCAACTATTGGCTGCAAATGCTCGAGGTAGCGTGTTTTAACTTGCTTGTAGCACAGGAATGAACCATTCATTAAAAAGTCACTAGATTCTCCTAGGATTAGAACTAGAATTAAAGTTGAATTCCTCTTCTAATTTAATTTAATTTAAAGTTCAATATGAAGTGTAGACCTAGTGTGAAGCACCTTATTGAGTCTGCATCGAGATTCTGGGAATGAATAAAATGACAAAGTGACCAGAAGCAAATCCTGACTCTGCTCATGCAGAGAAGTAGCTTATGACTTCCCTAGAGTCAGAACTCATTCCCTGGTGTGTTACAAATACAGAACATACATTATAGGCCAAGACTGCAGGGTTGAATGTTCATACTAAACAAAGATGACCAAGACATCAGGTCTTCTTTAGAATAAGGCAGACTAGATAACCTCTGCAGATCCCTTCCAACCTAAATAATTCTATGATTCTGTGACTGAGGAACCCATGACAATGAAATCAAGGCTTAAAATTCTCGCTAAGTAGCTTTCCATTGAAAGATAAAAGTACTTTAAGATTAGGACAAAGTTAGTACCAAAGACTAACATGACAGCGTCACATTACTCTGAATGCATTAACTCGGATCCCTGAAGAGAACAAATCTCTCACTGCTGCATAGAATTGTGATAGAGTTTTTCACAAAAAGGATCTTTTCTGTTGAATTTAGATCAGTAGTTTGTGCAGTGGCTCTCGATATTCATACATCATGGTACCCCTAGAAGGAAAAAGGAAGGTCCTTGTCTCTCTGCAAGCTGAAGGCAAGTGACTGAACTAAGCAAGCAGTTACACTATCTCAATGTAGCATTGTTATTGTGGAAATTTATTTTAAAACAAGAGTTAGAGAACCTCAAAGGCCTCATCATGTTCTCCATCTGTGCCCCCTGTCTGGCTCTCTGCCTCTCCCTCATCTACATCAAATAATGAGAGATGTTTTACTAGATAATATTTGCAGCAATTAATCAACACCTCTGCAGAACAGAAACAAAATCTTTCCCACATCTTCTGAGAAATCTTCACACACTGGAAATCAGTTAAGAAGTCACTTTCTGCTGACACAAACCTGGAAGGTAGGAGTGGGTGCTGCTGGGAGGCAGATATGCACCTGTATATACTACTGGCAAATGAAACAGAAACTGAGACCATAACTTTACTTGTACATTGGCAAATCTAGTAGTTTTCCCTTGTCTTGAACATCTTAAGATGCAACTCAGTTAGTTATGGGTGTCAGTATTATTCATAAACCTTCTGCAAGGATGATCATGGTTCAGAGTATGAAACTATTTGGGCTGCTCCAGTGCTTCCCTAGATTGGTAGGTTTTGAGCCAGGAAGTTTTTGTATCTTCCAGTAATTCATAAAATAGTGTGAGGGCGGGGAAGGACCTCAAAACTAGATAGATTAGAACCAACGGCACTAGATTATATTTGTGATTTGGATGGGGTGACCATGTGTAGTAGTTGGAGGGGTTTTGATACTTAAAATGTACCAACATTAAACTTTTAAGTAGAAACTTTCTTGGCTGAGCACTCATCTCACAGGTTTGAATATTCAACATTGGGATGTTTTAAAGCAAGAAAGAGAAAAGAAAGATTTTTACCTTTTTTTTTTTTT
>VWYK01088890.1:0-34593 GCA_013399775.1 Semnornis frantzii
ACCTGTCTGGATGCAGGTGGTCCTGCTCTGGTGGGGTAGTTTGACTTAGATGGTCTTTTGAGGTCACTTCCAGCCCCTAACATTCTGTGATTATAACTTTTTCCGCCTTTCCTAAGGGTTGTCTTTTGCATATTAGGCACGCTTGTTATTTCTGCTGCTTAGAGAAGTTTGCAGATGACTGGTGAGGTTTGCAGGTCTCTCTCATCTCACAATGTTTCTCCCAGACAAATGAGGGTTACCTCAAAGAGAGCTGACAGTTGCATGGAGGGCTGTTTGCCTAGCCAGTGAGGGTTTCTTGAGACAGGTGTTTTTGGTCGCCTGAGGATGGGGTATGCTTTGTGATTACATTCTTGTAACAGTTTTTAAGTTGGGGTAAGTGTAAAACCTCTGGTGTGAGGTCAGTTGTAAAGTGCTGAATGAGTTGCCATTGGCAGTACTGAAGCCTGAGAGAATTTAAGACTCTCATACTGGGCTAGCAGACAGGGATTTAATTCCTGTGAAAAAGTTTCAGATTGAAAGTCCAGTCCAGCTGATAAAATGGGGTGACTGTGAAGAAGTTCCAGAAAGAGAATGTAAGTCTTGGAACTGCTTGTGTGAGAAAAGTTACCTGTATGGACTTTAAAGAAGCAAGTGGCAAAGTAGGAATGAGGAGAGAATGACTCAGTAATATAAAATGTTACTTCTTTTTCCCTGTTGTCTCCCCTCCCCCCACCTTTCTCCTGTTTAAACAAGCCCGTAAGTCTGAAAGGTAGGCTATAGTTAAAACAACAACAGAACTCTTGCTTGCTTTCTTCTAACAGACCTCTTTGGTGTGAAGCAGACATCAATGTCTCCTTTTGGTCTGTGGCTGCAGGAAAGGATGAATAACTAAACACGAATCCTGCCAAACAAAAGGCGAGGAGTTAATATCAGGCTGGTGCACCTGAGCCTCGGGCCGTAAATGCTGAACACAGCAGCGCAGAGCGTGTGTCCCTGCAGAAGGCTGTGGTGCCAGTGCAGAGAGAGACGGTTACTCCTAGGTGTGCCCTGGAAGCGCTGCCGCCCTGGAAGCGCTGCCGCCCTGCCAGCGCAGCATGCCACCCTGCTGCTCAGCCTGATGCTTTGAGGCAGGCTGTGTTAAACTTTGCTGTGCTCAGTGCAATGCTTCTGTGGCACTGCCAGGTGCTGAGCTAGAGAACTCTGGGCCAGGATGGGCGTCCCCAGGCTATGCTGGGACTCTCTTATATGTGCTCGTCTCCCCCCATCCCAAAACTTCTCCCCTCCCTGGGTTGTTTTGCCATTCAGCCTAAGTGTGTTATGATGCTTCATTGTTGTAAGCCTTCAAGACAGTCAGATCTCCCCTAACACTTGCCAAGAGCTAAGATTAGAAAATGAAAAGCAGTATGGGAAGCAAGCTTGGGAGGAGAGAAGGTTACCAGACAGTATAACAGGAAGTTTGGATGCTAAACATTACTTAACTCATCGTCTTTCTGTGCTCTAGGGAACAGAGAAATTCAGCCCTCCTTTTGTTGCATTCTTCAGGGTACAATACTATGTAGAAAATGGAAGAGTAATAAGGTAAGTTGTTCCCTTCTGTGGTAGTTACTGTCTTTTGAATTATTCACTGTGTTCTTAAAAGGCAAGAAAAAGAATGTTTCTATGTTAACCTCATCTCTGTGAGCTCATGGAAATAAGCTTGAAAAATATCTTTTTTTCCTAATTTTTTTTAAAGACCTTGACCGACTTCTTCATCCCATACCATAAATGTTTTCCCTGAATCATACTCCTTACCTTTAAGAAAATTGTGATTGCTCTTCCATCTGTGTTTAGAGAGCAGGCTGAATGACAGCAGTATCAAAATACAATCAGTACTCTTCTGCTTTCATCTTTTGGTTGGATGAAAAACATCAGATGAATGTACCAAAACAACTATACTCCAGTGCACATGCTAATGCTTCTGGATGTTGTTTTTTTGGGTGTTTTTTGGTATCTGAGCAGTACTCTATGCAGTCTGCTTTTGGAAATGGACTTTTGTAAATGGATGAAAGAATTTACTTCATAAGCTACAGTTTTGCATTTGTAGTCCTTTCACATAGAATATGAGCTGCACTCAAAACACCACCACTCTCACCCACTGCACAGAACAAAAGATGAGGGATGAGGTAGTTAAAAATGAACAACTGACAGAGTTAATTTGCATCAGCACTTCTGGTATGATTGTGACCCCAGGGCAAGCCAAGAGCTGGGATAATTTGGGTAGATCAAAATCTTTACCAGATTTTTGGCATTTGTTCTTATCTTGCATAAACCTTGGTGGATTTTGAGTTGGTATTTTTTGCTTGGTTTGTGGTTTTTGGTTTTGTCATTTTGTTTTGGAGTTCTTCGGGTTTTTTTGTTCTTTGTTTGTTTATGTATTTATTTTCTCTCCTTTGTCTTTCATTCTGGGTACAGAGAAATCTTTCTTCTGGACTCTCTTTGGATGCTATGTGTTTTTTATTTAGTTTTGCTTTTAGAGACTAAGGGAGACCATTTCATTCTCCTACTCTTAATGCTTTAGCATCACAAGCAACTTTTTTTTGTGCTGATAACTTAACTGGGGAGGTCTGTAGAGCCATGAAGAGGTAGTTACATGGCCCCTTCAAACTGTACACACATACTTTTGTGAGCAGACTGTGGTGCCCAGCACTTCATCTCTACATATATGGCAACAGCCTGCTTCCTGTGAGTTATTACACCAGGACTGTGTGGGTTATCAGTGCCACGCAACAGTTGCACCTTATCAGACTATCCCTGTTTAGCAGCCTGAAGAAGAAGACAAAAACAAGCCCAAGGCTCCTGTGTCTTTTGATCTACCTTGCAGGGAATTAGTTGTTGAAAAGTACCTCGAGCCTAGGGCAAGGTGAAATGAAAAAGTGCCAGATTTAAAGGGGAAAGGAGGACAGGTATGCAAGAAACAGGACTGGGATTCAAGGGAGTTGACTCTCCTGTCTCTCCTGCTTCTTTCCAGAGAAAGAGAAGTGCTTGATGTAGTCAGTCTCCAAAACAGGTGCGACGTGATTTCTCTTTCATCTGCCTTCTCCCAAACTTGTTAGATCTCATGCTTCTCAAGACAGAAGCTACTATTTTACATGTTTGTTCAACACTTAGTGGGAGATTGCTGCTCCATTCACACACAACTGTTATCAAGGTGGCACTGGCATACGTCAGGGATGTCATAGTTTAATCCCTTCTCTTAGAAGGGAGATGTGTTTGAGGGGCCTTGACTGAGCCTAAATTGTCATCTTAAGTAAATTTACCTTTTATGTTTTGCAGTGATAAGGTGGCACGGCAGCTCTACTACTGCCATCTTAAAGAACAAGTACTTGTGTCTCGGTGCAACCACAAAGAAGAAATCTACTTCTTGCTGGCTGCTTACAGCTTGCAGGCAGACTTGGGCAACTACAGGGAGAAAGTCCATGCTGGCAAATACTTTGAACCTCAGGCTTATTTCCCACAATGGGTAAGTCTTGGAGGATCTTGCTGTGAACAGAACACACAGCAGAAGCCAAGTCAAGGTAGTACCTGATTGCAACCATGCAACTTCCCCAGCTCCCACTACAGTGGTCAGGCAGAGTGGTAGAGCATCACTCTGAGTTTCCCTGAGGAGATATCTTTTCTCTTTTCCAATGGATGTAGTTGTCCATTCCTGCTAGTCTCACTTACCATTAAAGTGGGTGGTATGTTTGTGTATTCCCCTTTGGTGGGGGAATGTGATGGCAAAATAATAACTCCATCAGTGTAGCTGTCTTAGTTTAATTCTTCTGTGGCTTAAAAGATTGTTCGCAGTGGCACATGAGGAAGATCTGCACAACCTAACTCTGCAGAAAACCCTAGGGCTGCAAAGCTGAAGTCTATTGCCCAGTATTCTTAGCTCTGCAATGCTTACCTCTGGGCTGGATAGGCCTAAGCCATATTAGTACTGCTGTCCAGTGCCTCTGGAAAAGGGAAGGGCTTGGAAATAGTTTTCATGTTTCTTGATACATGGGCTTATGCCCTTTGTGACTTACAAACATCTTAGAAAAACAAGATTTGGTTTAGTTATCAAAGGCAAATTGGCTCAGACTCTTATCAGACCTGGTTACCTACAGAGAGATCTCTTGTAATTAATTGCCAAAAAAAATTGTGATAAACATTTTAGTGTCTATAAAAATACAAAGGGAAGCTAGCCAGCTTTGATACAGATGCATCATTGTAACATCTCATGATGTCTGCCCATGTTCCATGGGATGTGGACAGACCCTCCTTCTGAAACCTCATTTAGTTCTGGAGCCCCCTTCTCTGCTGTGACAGCAGATGTTAGCTCAGTTTATGCCTTAGGTTAGCTGTCAAAAACCCCAGGTGCCTCTGGTAGTCTCTAGACAAATTGAATCTTCCCTGAAAGGTGGCACTGTCACCAGTTTTGGGAGGAAGATTCAGAGCAATGACAGAGATTACACTGAGGATGCAAAGATAGTAGAGTCTCCTTTATGCATGAATTCCAGCCTGTCTGCCTTGTGCAGAAATGCACCTTTCTTCCAGGTGAGGCCTTCATCCCATGCCATTCCTTGCTATGAGGCACCTGGCAGGAGGTCACTAATAAAGGGCTGGAAAAGATGTCTCATGCATGCTGTTTCTGGATTAGTTAAAAGTCCTAGCAAAGAATGTTTTTCCTCTGGCAAGCGTTGCAAAGGCCAAGGCAAAGTGTGGCTCACCTGCACTAAGCCACAACCCCAAACAAATAGGTAGATGATTTATTACATCATTAAAGAAAGCAAAACCTGGCAAGCATGGAGACGCTTCTCTCCCTGCCCACAGGGGAGATACTGAGTAATGTCCTCCTTCAACATGAGCTGTTCCTCCAACACGTGCTTAAGATCACTTGGCTGAGGGCTGCCCCAAGCCCTGTGCTAGTGTAGAAAGGCAGTGCTGCCCTAAGGTGATCAAGCCAGCTTTGAACTGTGGAGCCAGCTTGTCTTTCTGCTGATGCCGTGCTGCCGACAGCATACATGTCCTCCACTGAGCCCAGCCTTCCTTGTGGGAGGGCAACTAACATGGCAAGACATGTAGAAGAGGGCAGAGGTGTTACCAAACAGAGTAAATAACTGTCTTAATGTAAAATGGAAGTAGGAACTGGGATGTGATGAGGGGGTCTCATTGTTTTGAGCCAGGGCAGGTTGTTCTGATAGGGTGTTCTCAGGTACCTGGTGGAATCTGGTTTTCAATGCCCTCAGCAGTGGGGGATTTTGTGAACTAAATTCAGCCGCTTCTTGCAATCTCAAAGAGGCCAGTCTGACATGGGATGTGTCTGGGATGCCCTAGAGCCTTGTATGGAGTGGAAATACTGTCAAGCATGGGAACTGGGTGCTGCATTTGCAGGGCAAGAGCAAAAGACCCACTGCGAGTGTTTCTTCTGCTTAGCGAAGCCACGTGCCTGCCAACCACTCCCAGCAGATAAAAGGTTCCTTGAGATAATGTAATCCACCCCTTTGAGGATGGAAATGCTGAATCAAGCTAATGGTGTAGTTTCTGGTCTTAAAAGGACCACCTAACATTTTTTGCAGTGTTTGGAGATGTTGCTGTTGATTGTGTTGGCATGCAGAGCAGTATTTGTTATCTGCCCATAAACATTTATAGATGCTAAGATTTAGGAAGACTGATTCCAGTACTTAAAAATGAAAAGAGCTGGCCTGTAGTCTTAGTCTGTTATAATTTTGTCATCTAGGATCTGTTTGGAGACATTGGTATTTTCTGGGTTACTTTAAATGCTTATCTTTTAGGTAGGTAGGGGTGAATGTGGACTTCCATCTTGAGGGACCTTATGAACCTCCTCCTCGGCTTTTGATTACAGAGGCCTTCCATGGGGATTGCTGAAGAATTGCTGACCCTTTTGTTTTCCTTGCTGTTTAGATAATTGCAAAGAGGGGGAGTGACTACATCTTGAAACATGCCCCAGAGATGCATCGAGAACAGCAAGGGCTAAGTGCTAAGGAAGCAGTGCTGAAGTTCATTAAGGAGTCCTGCCTGCTGGAAGATGTGCCGGTTCACTTCTACAGGCTGCAGAAGGTTTAAACAAAGAACTTCTTATTTTAAACTTTAATTTGGTGCACTATTGCACTTTTACCCCTGTTTGAGTGACTCTTGCTTCTGATTCAAAGAAGCCAAACAGGTCTAGGATCATAGAATCAGGGTTGGAAGGGACCACAGGGATCATCTAGTTCCANGTCACATCAGAGCCTTCTCCTCTCCAGACTGAACAGCCCCAGTTCCCTCAGTCTCTCCTCATAGTAGAGGTGCTCCACCCCTCTGATCATCCTCATGGCCCTTCTTTGGACACGTTCCAGCACATCCATATCCTTCTTGTAATACGGGCTCCAGAACTAGAAGCAGTACTCCAGGTGAGATCTCACCAGTGCAGAGTAGAAGGGGAGGATCACTTCTCTCCACCTGCTGCCCACACTTCTCTTGATGCAGCCCAGGGTCTGGTTGCCTTTCTGAGCTGCAAGAGCACACTGACATTCATCCAATGAAGCCAATATACAGGTACAGACTGGAATCTAGTTTTATTTTTCAGACAAGAAACTGGCCACAGAAACTTAATTTTTGTCCCTGCCTGTCAGGGAAAATCACTGAGAGGCCATTTTTTGTTGCAGTCCATTGTAACAGTGACAAGAGCTCAGCCAACTTTCACATGAATGCCATGTAATAATTGAGAGTCACAATGAGTCAGCTCTGCTTTCTCACTCTTCTCATCCTCCAGTCCTTTTGGAGTGGTTGGGTTTTTTTCAGCTGTGTGTCAGTTCTTAGTTTCCTGGATTGTTGCTTGTCCCTGAGTCTTAGATGGCTTATTCAAGCACTTTGTTTTTATATGCTAAGAGTTTAGGTCTAGAAACAGGACTACAGGAAGTTTTATGTTGCTCTTAAGTGAGTGGAAACTGCTCGTGCAATTAGGAATGGCTTGAAGCTGTTTTCCAAATGGAGCACTTTGTCAGACTTGTAATTAAACTTCTTGGTGGTTTGTGCTTGGTGGGATTTATATCTGGGAGGCATCTATGTCCTTTGACCAGATGGAGCAGTTCTAGTTAGTGGAGAAAATAAGTTCCAGTTTGGCCTGTAGTCCAGGCTTAGTTTCAGTTCCTTGCAAACCATAGGTGCTTCCCCCTCCCTCTCCTTTGTCCTCTGTGCTTTGATTCTAATGCTGTTAATGATGTGGTTATAAGAGGGTTGATGAGACTTGAATGCTATGAGAAGTATACCTGGCAGAACATGATACAATTTATATCCAAAAACACCAGGGCTGTGAAATTGATTGCTCTTAATATCCAAATTCCTGTCTGACTTGAACTTATATTTTATGCATTGCTAACTCCATGTATTTGATCCACAATGTGCTCTTCTTCCTGTTTTGTGACACGGTTACCTCATCTCATGATGAGATAACCTCCTCCTAGGTGACATCTGCATCACAGAGCTCTCGGTCAAGTGCACAGGGGTGCCAGCTGAAGGTGTCGGTATACTAGCTGCTCTGAGATTTCAAAAGTGGCCAATTAAGTCATATAGCTGCCTCATGGCTACTACTAAATTGGGAATTCTGAAAGAAAGCACAGTACTGAACCTTATATCTCTCCTCTAGACCAGTGCTGCTTTACAAAGCTGATTGCCCGTAGGAAACAGAAAAAAATTCTTAGTGACTTGAAACTGGAGACATAGATGGTACCAGGAGCAAAGGGTTAGGTAATGTGGTGACATAAAGCTTGCATCTTGACAAGCCAGACGAGGAGAGGTAGTTTTTAATGTAAAGTTTGATCTCTGTGAGTCCATAAAATTTTGCTCCAAATTTTCTTCATCCCGCTTCTCCTAGTAAGAAAAGATGTGTGTTCAGTTCACTAACTCTGCCATGCCAGGAGTCACTGAAAGAACAAGTTTGATATTTTCTGGTTTTCAAGCAAAGTAATCTCATTAGAGACAGAGTGTGTCTCAAGACAGAGTACATGTTGCATGACACTGAGTGTGTCATAAAAGACATACTGTCTTGAGACATACTGTATCTTTATACAGCACAAAGGAAGTATTCTAACACAACTGAAAACATTTAAAACCACCTGCTGCCAACACTGAAATCCAAAGATTAGAAGGAAGGTCTCTAACTCTGGCCCTTGATTAGCTCCCTCCTGGCCACGTGACATGTAAGCTTCAGCAAGTCTCTGAATGAGAACTGCAATGCAGTGACAAGAAGGGGATGATGGCAAGAAGGAAGATGTCCCTTCCATTTTGTGCTGTCACCAGGAGAGCGAGAGTGGTGCATGTTTGTGGGGACAGCAGAGACAGCACGTGGCAGTATGAGAGGTTACAGGGTACCTCTGAGAGCAGTAATTGTTCACGGCTTCAAATTACTGAAGCTACAGGATTCTCTGTCCAGCTTAGCTAGGGCAATTGCTGGTGAAATGCTTGAGTTGCTCAGCATGAAGAGATTTTAGGTGTAAGTATTTCAGGGGTCAACAAGGCAAGGTGCACTTTACAAACACAATAAAAACCAAATGAGGTAATGGCATCTCCCTGATGAGAAGTCCTGCTACCTCTCCTTCAGTAGGAGCCAGAACAAGAGTGTGGTCTTTGTAGATTAACCTTTGACTCCAGAGTCTTCTGTTCTTTTAGGATAAGAAGGAAGATCGCCCAACGGTTATCCTGGGCCTGACCCTGAGAGGAATGCACATTTATCAGGTAACAAACTGCCATGAAAGCCTTCTGGTATAGCATTAACTCTGCCCAGCTCCCCTGTCCTCCCCCTCACTGCAGCTTCTTTGCCTCCCCTGCACGTGAGTGCCAGGCTCTGCATATCTCACATTCTTGGTCGTTTGCAAATTCTTTTGTGCATCATGGGCTCCACCCTGTACCTGCCAGTCCCCGTGTCATTCCCAGTTTGATGTGTTGCAGGAGGTGAATCACGTTCGCCAGCTCCTCTACGACTTTCCCTGGTCGCACATTGGGAAGCTGGCATTTCTGGTGAGTATGGTGGAACAGAGGCTATCTGACTGGGCTGCTAACCTGAGAGCTCGCAAAACTGTTGAGCTGCCCACACGGCCATGTCAAGTCCTGTGCTTGTATGCACAAGACCACAGCTATCTCTGGTAGCCGAAACATGCTTTTGCTCATTTCACTGCCATGTTTCCTCATTATGCAGGGGAAAAAATTTGAGATCCAGCCAGATGGCTTACCCTCGGCACGGAAACTCGTTTACTACACGGGTTGCCCCTTCAGGTCACGGCACTTGCTGCAGCTCCTCAGCAACAGCCATCGTCTGTTTCTGAATATCCAGCCTGTGTTGAAGCAGATCCAAAAACTGGAGGAAGCCGAAGGTATGTGATGGAAGAGCATGTGACTTTGGTAAGGGGAAGAGTATAACATGTTAGGCTCTACTGTTACTTCATGGTGGCTGTTCTCCATCCTAAATAATGGAGTTTCTCCCTTATCAGGAAGCTCATAAGGGAAATGACAGTGTTAATTATATTTCAAGTCCGTTTCTGGGAAGTATTGATTGCTCCCACATTGCTAGACTGGGATCAGATAGTGTGTGTGTTAGAGCAATAGATGCGGACTATCTCCCTTTAAGTAAGAGGTGCTCTGTGCTGCTATCTTGTGCACATTGGATACATACTTCTGAGTGAAGTAATTTAAAAAAAAAAGCTTTGAACTGGGATATGATCTTGTGTTCAAGCGTCACTACAAGGTGTGAGCCTATGTTTGAATTTATTTCTAAACACAGTGCACTATTTACTCTATAATGTCCAACAGTTAAGAACTAGGATTTACCAGAAAAAGACTAATTGAAGATCAGGACTCTTCAAATTTGTCTTTTCTGATGGGTTTCCCTTTCTGTCAAAACAGTCATTTGAACTCTGACAGTTCCTGATATCCTTCCATTCATTCCGTCAACTCTCAGCTTGCTCCCTTCCATTTTCCAGCTCTGCACATTGGACCTCCTACAAGTCTCCTCAGTGCCTGTTTTTAATATGTTGCATGGCTCTTTTTTTGAATGATCATATCTCCTTTCCTCTAACCTTCTGAATGCTTTTTTCACCATGCTTCTTTCCTGGTTGCTGTTCCATGCATTCTTCATCCATGTTTTTTCTGCCTTTTCTGATGTTTGTAAGCCTCGTATCATTACAAGGTCAGTAGAAGTCAGACAGCAGTAACTGGTCATCCTGTCTGAGGACACAAGC
Source organism: Semnornis frantzii (assembly GCA_013399775.1). Taxonomy (NCBI): domain Eukaryota; kingdom Metazoa; phylum Chordata; class Aves; order Piciformes; family Ramphastidae; genus Semnornis; species Semnornis frantzii. The sequence goes on from VWYK01088890.1 coordinate 10,215, forward strand.
ATCCTTACAGCAAGAACTCAGGAAGAAACTCATTTCTATTTTTTGCCCATCTCACATAACTCTGAGGAGCTTACATCCATCTGTGATGTGGTGACTGCTGGTTGCGTAGAATCAGAGTACAAGGAAATGTGAAAGGTGATCCTTGGTCTCATCTAATTTAGTTATTTCCCTTCAGTGGGACTATAGAATTGGCCTTGAGCTATGTGGGTGCAACCAGTGGCACATGCCGGTCAGCTGTAGAAAGTCTCACTAATCAAGTACCTGTGGGTAAAATGCCCTAGGCTGTCTAAAAGGCCCTGTACATCTACTATTGTCTTGTGAATTTCTTGACCACCCTTAACACACACCTCTTTAGGTAACTGATACAAGCTATGGAAGAAATAATAAATGATTAATAAATGCCAGCCATGGTGATCCTGTTAGCTGTCTCCACACGTTGGTGCCTGTTTCAAGAAACAGTCGATGCAGTCTGTTTTTAAGGGCTGTGCACTTAGTAATTAGTTGCTTGGGGTTTTTTTCTTTTTCTTGATCTTTCCTTCATTCTGGAAGTTGCTGGTTTCTGTATCATAACTGCCTCTGCTTATCTGTTCCAATTCAGGAGGTGCTGGAGTTACTTGCAAGTATGACTGACCAATTCTTTCACAACCACCCAGGCATCCTAATGCCTGTTCAGCAAACAAAGTCCTAAACTGTTCCTGAGTTTGTTCAGCAGCTGCAGCTTGTTTCTTAATTGTCCCAGAACTTACTGATTATTTTTGCTGCCCTTCTGTTGGTCTTGGTTAAAGTTCCCATTGGTTTCTCTTGTCTTTTCCTCAGAGAAAAAGCGCTACCGGGAGTCCTATATCAGTGACACTCTAGATATGGACCTGGACCCATGTGACAAGAACTCGCGCGGCAGCGGCAGCAGCGGGGGCAGCCGGCGGGATAACCGCCTCTCGCGCCAGTCCACGGGGAGTCATGGCAGCTCTCACACATCAGGCATTGAGGCTGACTCCAGGCACCGGGTGTCAGTGGAAATGTCAGTGGATGAGCCCTTCAGCATTGACAGGGTGCACAGGAAAGAGAAATCCTGCAGCTCAACCATCAGCTACGGCAGTTCTGGCATTGACAGTGGCAGCAAAGGGCGGGCTGAAGATGACTCTCAGGATGATGGTACAGAATTTGGAAATGGGGAGCAATTTCTAAGCCCTCTCTTTCCTTCTCCTGTTAGAGAATGAAGAGTAAGAAAACATGAAGTGTTTTGGAGCAGAAGTGTAATGATAACCCTTCTGCTGCTTTCTTCCTCCTAGAGATTGAGCTGGCAGTAGATGAGCCAGAGGAGGTGCCACTAGATGAGCCCTTAGAGGGAGAGCAGTTAGAGGAGGCCACTGTGGGAGAATCTGTTGAATCTCTTCCTCTAGATGCTGCTAGCTGCCAAGGTGAGATGGCTTGCTGCTGCTGAGTACTTTTCTGTAGGCTCTAGCAACAGTCATAATCTGAGAGATCTAAGAAAGCTGTACCTTATTCCAAACAGCTGCCAGTGTTCTGCCCTACTGCAACAGGATTTAAGGTCATGTCATCTAGAGGGTAAAGGCCAGCACCCTATATTGTACAGTGCTGCCCTCCAAGGTCTCCTTTCTCCAAATCTGCCAAGTTTATACTCAGTTAATGACAAAAAGATACCTGAGGTAAACCTTTTGTAGTGAAGGAATTTGCTTTAAAAATCTTGTATACCACAAAACAGCAAAGGAATTCAACCACAGATTAACAAGCTAGTCACAGGAATTGATAGTTTAAAGTTTTGTGGCTTATGACACAGGAAATGCTAGATAATGGGGCCCTGCAGAAACTGTCTGACCCTGAGATGTACAGCCTTCATAGCAAAGCAAGATGGGTGAATATGGGGCAAGTTGGTGAGAAACTGTTTTCTTGAGAATTTTTAAACATCAATCCTTGGTGGGACAAAAGGAATACTTGCAAGCAAAACTCCCACAGCACTGGAGTGCTTACTGATGTGTATTCATAGGATAGTACTGCTTGAATGTGGCCTGTGAGAACAACTTCCCTCTTCACAGCCCACAAAAACCTCAAACCTTTGCAATACTTTTTCACTTCCTCCTTCTCTTTTGCAGCTGTAAATGAGGAATCACTGCCTGTGGTACAAGTCACACTAATAAAAATGAGAGGGCAAAGTGTGGAATCACTTCACCAGGTAAATGAGAGTGCTCAGCAGGAGGGTCTGTGTGTGCATTGTACCAAGGTCTGGTATGATGGAGACAGCTGTACATCAGGTGAACTTGGTTGTTCTGGGTTTGACTGATTTTTAAATAGGGTAACCAAAACCATCTGTTGGACAGCTGCTGCTATCAGGAATAGGATGAAAGCTGCATTTGGGTCCAGAATACTGTAGAGAAGGTCCCAGTATTGTATACAGAAATGGGGAGCAACCAGTAAGGAAGCCAGTTATCATCTGCCTTAGGCTTCCAGATGGGAAATGGGAAGAAAACCATTTGCAAACTTTCACTGCGTCACAGAACCAAGACCATCCATGCCATTTGGATGTGAGTTGTAAATGTGATCATCTTCCTGCTTCTGAAGCCAGGAGGAGCTTACCATCAGGGCAAACCCAAATGCTCCATCTCTAATTGCTGTCATTTTTTTTGGTGATGATACTATGTGTGTGCTAAAGTCTAAATGTCATATCATAAGTTGTGCTTGGAAAAAAAGTGCATTAAAATGTTTTTTTTTTTTTTTTAAAGCCAAGCAATATTTCTTTTCAAAGTATAGCTGTACACACTATGGTAGAAATGTGTGGGTTTCTTTGGTTTTCTGGGGTGCTTTGGGGTTGCTTTTTGAAGTTATTTTTAAATACCCACAAGTCTCTTCTATTTTTTTTTTCACCGAACCCAAATTATCCTTATCTGCTAAAAGAATTTTTAAATCTGTTCATCATTTTCCCCTTTACTCTTCGAACTTTTCTGAACAAGTCACTTAGAACTGCTGGAGTGTTTTTTCGTTTGGGGTTTTTTTTTTGTTTGGTTGCTTATTTGTTTTTGGTTTTATGCTTCTTCCTGGACCTAGTCAAAAAACTAAAAGAAAACATCAATTACCAGCAAAATGGTCTGTAAAGTGCTAGAGGAGATTAAAAAAAAGTAAAAATCTTCATTTTCCCAAAGCTGAAGACCCTCCACTGCAATGATACTGAGCTTACTCATGGTTTTGAGTGGAATGACTCAAGAGAGCAAGTCAGGGAGTGGGCATCTCACTTCATGTCTTTATCATTAATGCTTTTACCAGTGCATGCTATTAATGGACCATGAGGTATCTGTTTTATAAGAATGTTTCTGATCAACACAGAACTAAGTAATTGCAAAGATCTGGCTACCACTTCTATGCATCAAATATTTGATGCATCTTTTAAAAACAAAACACAGTGCCCTCCTTACAAAACCATGTCACTAAACTTGGTATCCTTAGCATTGACTGGACCATACAGCATGTGCTTGTTTCTGGAAGTGCAGCTGAGTCAGCACAGGGTTTCATCAGGGTAGTTTTTAGTTCTTATCCCATGGAGGTGAAAGAATTGATATTGAGAGGAAGTTTTCTGTATTGCAGTCTTGGTTTAAAAGCAGTATTCCTGAAATCAACTTTTAGTATTTAAAAGCTGATTGTGAAGAGGTGGAATAAAAAAAAAAAAAACAAACAGGTGAGAAAGGTGGAAATGTCTCTAGTAGTCAGTAAGTCCTCTGCAGAGGCAAAGTCACTGCCTCTGGGAATTGGAGTTTGTTGCTCCAGTTTTCTTTACAATGTTATGTAGATGAAACTATGTGACACGTAATGAATTTTGGGCACTGTAACCCATTAGTTTGCATAGCTGCATTCTGAACCTTCCTTTCACTAACTCAGTGCGCTCAGCAGCTGGCATAATTTTTGGTTGCGTGTACTTTGTCCTTTTGAGGATGACTGCAGGGATCTGTCAGGAAGTGACATGTCATTGAGGTGTCAATGCCTGTTCAGTGTTTTGTCCCTTTTACTGGACAGTGATAACACAGTACAGTCAGATCAGGGTCTGGCTCACTGTTGGAGAGCAACTTAATGCACTTGCACTTGTAATTTCTTCATTAAGCCAATGCCTTTCAGAAGGTTATTGGAGCTGTTTTGAAGGAGTGGAAGAAGAACTCTCTAAAACTTGTAGCGGACACAACCAGCGTCCTTGGGCTGTCTCAGTTCATCATTTTTGTCTCTGTGTCTTACTGAATTGGCAGGTCAGATCACCCAAAAGCCGGAGCTGCGCAGACCAGCACAGCCAGAGCTTGGATGACATCCGCCTTTACAAGCGCCGACACCCACCACTACGTGCCGCGCTGTCTTCAGACACATCCCACAGCTACACATTTGGCTGCAGCCTGGAGGATAAGCTGTCTGTCTATGGCTGTGTTTATTCCACAGCAGACTGCAAAACCAAGTCTGCCCTTTATGGGAAGCGATCTATGAACTGCCTCTCTTTGGATCTTCTGGGAGAGGACCAGCTCCCAGAGGAGTTTGTGGTGTAATGAGATTGGAGCTCTTCCATACCAGGAAATGGCTCATCATGGAAATATATACCTCATTAACACATGTGATGTCACTCTGGTTCTTGCAGGAGACTGTGAGCAGCTTGGTTATTCAGCTCCATAATCAGAAAGTGACATCACTTCTGCAGACCTGTCTACAGGGCAAATCAACCAGAGTGTAGCACTTAATGTTTTTATTTGAAGTGTCTGAGCAGAAGGTGGAAGTGGCCTCCACCATTAGCAGTGACACAACCAACATAAAAACCAAAAAGAGGACTAAAACATGCTGAGCTAGTAAAGCAAACACTGTCCAAATGTATTTATGAGAAACGCATTTAAAGCCTTATGTCAGTTTATCTTCCTAGCTTTCTCTTGTGTTCCATTTATGTTAGTGCTAGTGTACAGTACAGATTTCTTTTCTTGAGTGCAGCTGCAGCAGTGCCAACAGCTGCCAGGTCACGGTATACTCCTGAGCACAATTGGAGGGCTGGGTATGGAAGCATCTAACCCATTCTTTTTGCAATGAACACAAGTTACCTGTTTCCTTTACTGGGAGCAAGACCTGCTCTACCAGGAATTTATTTCTCTTTGTTGTTGCTGTTTTATGTGTTTGGGTTTTTTTTTTTAATTTCTTCCTTTAAATGGAACTGCCTCTCAGATGTCTACTACACCCGTCATGCAGATTGATAGATAAGTGCTTATGTTCATTGGGAGATAGAGGAGGAGGAGGAGGAGATAAAATGACTTGGCTGCTTCTGAGAAAGCTACGAGTGTTAGTTGAAGATGGGAGTGTGACTGAAGAATTTTGCCAGGCATGATCACCCCTTACTTTGAATCCTATTTCTATGTTGCTATTTCCTTTGTTTTCAATGAATCTGTTCCTTCAGAATTTTTTCCTCTGCTTAGGAGACAAGTCGTTTTGGAAGGACAGAGTGACTGTGTGCAGCTTAGTCATGAACGTGGTGCTGCAGGCTGGTGATAGTGGAAGTGTAGGGTGTTTTTGTCCCAAACCAAGGGCACTTGTGTAGTGATTTTTTGAGTGGCAGAGCTGACTGTGCTGGCTCTCACTAAGAAAATTATTATAATTATACTATTTGATTCAGTCATTTGCTGCGGAAAACATCCTGCTGCCTTGTTACATCCTCGCTGAGGAAGTGTGTATTGTGCAGCATTGCTCAGTCAAAAGCTGAAGATAGCCTAATTCAGGAAAGGAAGGGAGCCAGACCACAGTGAGGAGGGTTTGAGCTGTTGCTTTGATGGCTTACTGTTTCTACACAAGAGACAGTGCATGCATCTGCTTTTACTGAAGTGTTGTCAGTGACTGTACATCCATCCTCTGAGATTAATCCAGCACCAAACCCTAGCTGTGTGTTTGAGGAGTGATGTGCACGAGCTCACAATAGCTATGACTCAGTTGACCATACCCTCTTTGATCACACTGTTCTTTCTTTTTGTAATGAATAATTAGGGGCTATGTGTTCATTAGTCTCTTTTCATTTGTTCCAAGCAAAGCCAAAATCCTTTTACAAAATACCTGAGGTATGTTTACTGCATCAAACATAAACTCTTGAATGGGTCTAAATGAGTAAAGGACATCTGGCTGCTTGTGAACAGTCCAGTTAAACCTCCCTGTTACCTGGGCAGTTTTGGCCATAAGCCATGAGAGATGGGCACAGCCAGGATCCAGGAAGCCAATGGCCATGCTGCAGGGAGCAGCTTTACTCTTGCAGCCACTGTGGAGCTAGAGGATGAGTCTTCCTGCAGAAGTGTCTCTGGAAAAGGTGGGGTGGTCTGAAGTGATGTACCTGCTAATCTGTTGCTCTCCTACCCATGAAGATGTACAGCTGTGGTTCTGGGAATAGCTGTCAACAGGAAAAAATGCTTATAATTCAGTGGGTATGATTGTTTGGAAAAGTGTCATAAAACACACACATGCTCACATCCATGCAGACTCTCTCAAAGACAATCACATTCATACCTGCTTCAGCCTAACTGCCTTCCTGAAGTGTTTATTGCCACCAAACAGTTTGCTATTTTCTTTTTGCAGTTACCAAGCATTCAATGGATTTGGTGAAATGCTGTAATCTTGCCATCACTGGTTACAAAATACACCAATGCCTGAAAAGAGTAGTTGGCTCCTGCATGACCGTTTGCTGCCTTGTATGTACGAGGGCTTCTTGTATTCATGGCCAGTGGGGAAGACAAACTCACCAGATCTGGCTGTCTTAGTGGTCAATGCAGGTCCCTCCACTACTTTAAATTACATAAGCATATGAAGGGGAGACCAAACGCATTTGTGTGTAGACTGAGAATGAATTCATGCCTTACAAGCACTGTGAATATCTGTTATGCAAGTTTTTATATTCATATGGAAAACAAAACAAAACAAAAAAACCCAACCCCCTCCCAAAAGACAACCCAAACCCAACAAAACCCCAAACCCTGTACCTTCTAGTAATAAATTTGTGTTTTTTATGGTTTTGGTGTTTTCTTATTTAGAAGGTCTCTTTATTATTTTTGGTTTGATTAGTTTGGTAGAGGGTAGTATGTGAGGCATTTATCAGCTGATGTTAGAAACTAGCTGCCAATATTTGTACATATTTGTAAAATACATGTATAATCACTCTATTTTAATGGCAAAAGTTTCTCCTTTCTGTGAAAGGAATTTCCTGTTTAAAATGTAAGTAATTATATGTCTACCTGCAATAAAGTATGTATAGAAAAAGGTATTTTTTTACTTTATTCAAAGAGGTGCATGTCAATGACATCTTCCATTTGACATAGGTAAATTGCAGAAATTAAATTGGTGCCAGACTGTAATCCATATGGGCTTGGCTTGTGAGGGCAAACCCAGGGGTACAGTAGTCACTGAAACAACTCTTTCCTACCAACCATTCTCAGTAGCGCAGTGCCAGAGGGGGCCTCTGTCAGGCATTCAGGAAGCAGTTGAGCAGGTTGGAGTCACTGAGGACACTAATGGGAACCGAATCTTAACTGAAGAGGCAAGTTAAGCTGCTCATGGTGGTTAGCCAAGAAAACAACGTGTGTGAACTCCCAAGGGTGTAGAGAGATCCTGTCAATATCCTCCTGGGGGCTGCATCCAAGGACAGGCACACCAGCCCACATGGTGCAAGTGCTGCTGAGGAATGCTCTGCGGTAAGTCACCCAACCTGCTGGCCTGGAGTCTGGCATAGGTAAAGGAAAGCTTTGCTTTTCTTGCAATTCAAATCTATGAAGGAGCACCATAGAACTACTCACATATCTTGAAGATGCTTGCTGGCTGACATGATTTTTTTGTTGTGGTGGTTTATGGTTTGTCGGGGGTTTGCGGTGGTGGATTTTTGTTTGTTTTGGGGGTTGTTTTTTTCGTAGTGGTGTTGTTGTTTGGGGGTCTCTTTGGTATTCTGTTTTTTTTCCACTGGACATGTTATGGACCACTAAAGGTAGCATTCAAAGAAGTAAAAATGTTTTCATGTACTTTGACAGAGTTGCCCGTATTCTTATGATTTCTTCTCTTGTGCTTCATATTTCTGTCCAGTACTTGCTGTCTCTAAATCTGCAAGGACTTCAGAGACTTGTCCAGCTTTAGTTTGAGGATGCTGGAAGGAGGTGGTTTGGTTACATATGGAACTTTGTATGAATGTAAAATTAAATAGTTAGCTCACCCAACTCTGAGGGGGTTTGTTTGTCTTGGTTTCTTTGCTTGGTACATAACAGGACTTTCTTGTCTGCTAGGGTGGACTGCTGCTGACCAGAATGTACATAGGGTAAGTAGGTCTCTGAAGATAAGCCTTCTCACGGTAACAGCAAATCAGCAGATGATACCGTGTGGGATGGGGAAGATGTTATTACTGTATTAGATCTTTGTTGAGGCATGCCAGACACTGGAGTTGGCATGAAGGTGTAAGGTCTGAAGGTGTGTGCTAAAGTTGATGGGTAAAATACACCAGGAATTTCAGGTGAAATCAAAGCAGTGTGCAGTTGTCAGTGACACTGGAAGCTCTGATACGGTGTTTCAAGGTCCCAGACACTTGCTGAGCAAGAACTGATCATGAAGTTTAACAGCAGTGGGCAGGTTTCCAGCTATAGTTCAGCAATAGTGCTTCCCCTCTAAGTACGGGGTGTCCTCTCGCGGCTGCTCCTAGGCACTCGGCGGCACAGGGGTTTGCTGCGGCAAGAAAACGTGCCCTTGCTGCTGATTCTAGGGAAGCCTGGGTGCAGCTGGAATGTCCGAGGGGAAGCCTAGCCCTGGCCTGCCCCGTGGCCTAAACACCGTCCTAGCAGGCACCGTTTAAGAAACCGGGAACCCGGGGCTGGGCGCCTCGTTCCGAGGGATCGCTGAGACACCCATGACGTTCGCGAAGCACCCCGAGCGCCGTCCCGCCCTCGACCCCGCGCCGCGGGGCTGGGGCCTCCCCTGCACTGCGTAGCTGCAGTGCCGGGCCGGGCCGCTGGGCGGCGCCCGAGGACCGCGGCGGGGACTCCCTCCGGGCCGAAGCGAGCGGTGTAGTAGAAGGGTGCTGCGCGCTCCTGCTGCCAGAGCCGGCTGGGGCGAGCGACTTGACGCAGTTCTGTGCTGCTGGAAGGTCCCGGATGGTGCCGGGGCCCACGTCCACAGGAGCAGGAAAAGTACCTCGGTTAGCTTCATGTCGGTGAAAACTGAACTGCCCGTTTCCTCCGGGGCACGGACGCAGCTGGCCAGGCTATGAAATGGGAGGAGTTCGGATGGCCTACGCAAGCCAAACCACTGCGAAGTGGGTAGTTGAATGAGCAGGCACTCACTGAATCCCATACAGAAAGTGTGTTAGATGGTGCCACGCCGCCGGGGCTGTACCCTTCGGTCCCAAGAGCAGCATGCCCAGTTCGCCCAAACTATTGCCAAACTATCCTGGGGACAAAGCTGCTGCTGCTGCCTCTAGCAGTTTTTGGCACAGGATACTCAAGGTGCGAGATGTCGATACCAATTCAAAAGAGCCCTCCAGCGAGTTGGTTTATGGCAGACAAACCCATTCAATGCAATATACCCCTGGAACAAGTACCAGAGGCACAGGCAGTTTGTAATCTGAAGGACTGTGACTGAGGCAGCACAGCTCTGTGCCTGCAATTTCCTTCATAGTTGTGCCAGGACTGGAGACAGGACAAGTGTAGATGAGCCTCAGGTATCACTCAGTGAATGAATTTTGCTTTGGCCATCGAGATGTCTCCTCTTGAGGTGAGCATCTGTTCTGCAGAACTTCTGCAGACATTAGTGCAGCATCACCAAGTATTTCCTCTAGCTGCAGCCAGGAGACCAAGCTTACTGAATTTTTGGTCACATCTGCATGCAGTTTCAGTCACTTGCCCACTGCCATGACCCCCTCAGATAGCTGAATATTAGTGGTCAGCTCCTGTCTGTTCGTGGTTGGGCCATTTTTTGTCCTTGTCAGCTGAGGCAGCTGGGACAACTGGCAAGACAGTGCAGGTGTGCCTCTTGCACAGCACCTTCCCAGCCTGGCACTCACAGTAACAGCCCTGACAGCTGGATTGATGCTGCCCTTTGTCCTGTGGGGAAGCAGAAGTAAAGGTGAATCTGGTATTGGCAAGGCGCCATTGGTCAGCTGGGCTGAAGGAGAAAATTGGATGATGAAGAAGTGAATAGGGGTGACTTTGTTTGATTTAATTTCTCATATCTCAATAATATTTTATAAAGTAAACACATGTTGAAGGAGTTCACATGCATTGCATCCCTGCAACTTGATTTTGAGGGATTCACTCCAGACAATGGCCATGCTGCGTTTTCATGGCCCTGGTCAGCCAAGCGTACCTGTTGTATCTGTCCTTCTGAACCCTGAATTTGGCTCTGCAAGGAGGAGATTGTACTTGTTAGCATAAAATCTGACTAGCAGCCCTTGCATTGGAAGTCTGTTGCTCTACCACAGAGAAGTAATGAGTAAAAATCCTGTTTACCCATTCTCATAGACTGCAAGGGCAGCTGAATATGGACTGTTGAAGAACATAGCTGTGGTATTTTAAATTCCTGCTTTATTTTTATTCCTGGAAATAGCAGCCTCACATTTTTATTTTAAATCTCATAAATACATTTATACCAATCTTTAGTTTTCTTCCTCCAGTTGTTGCTGTTCTCGATATGCAATAAGATAATTGGATATGGCATGTGCTAGAAGCATTAAGTCTCAAGCCACCATACAGAATGATATTTTAATGATAGCACTACATTTGGTGTTAAAAAAAAAAAACAAACCCAAAAAAACCAACAAAAACCCAAAACAGTTTGCATGAAGCACAGAAAGTGCTGAACCTCTTCTCTGTGACCAGCTGACAAGTAGCCTGACGCATTTGATGATTGTGGCAACTGTGACCGGTTTCTACAGCAATGTTCCCAACACAGAAAATGAAGTTTTGAATGTGGCTTGCTCTCTATCCAGGAGGGGTCAGAGTGGATTCAAAAGAGCTTCAGCTATTGGGATAGAGATTGCTGAGCAGTAACCTGTATTGTAGAAAGCCAGGTACTTTTCTCTCCTTGATGTGTAACTTCAGGAAATGAGAGTGAGGAGGCTTTTTTGCTCTCTTCTGAGGCATCCACGCTTACTCACTGCTAGGGTTTGTGGTGCAGTTCATTGTTGTTCCTGGCAGCAGTAGTGAAGTCTTTCTTGTCTGGCTTGTGGGCTGCACTCCTATATTTAGGGGTAAATTGCTGGCTGTGTCTGTGGGGGAGTCTTTGGAAGCTGGCCTGGATTTAGTCTGTAGTGTCTATTGAAGTGGATCTGGCGCTCCCTAAGTCTGCAGGACCGGAGACACTGGCAATGTCTCTGTCCTCTCCCCTGGCACACATAGCTAAGCGCTGGGATTAGAGCAGGTTTTCTGCCCATATGATCTTTCTGTGGCTAATACATATTTTCTGTCAGTGGTCTTTTTAGTGAGACATAAACAGAGATATTATTAATTTTTCTCCTAAAGTGCTAACAAGGTGCATTTTTTGACAGCTTCTGTTCTTTGGGTGGTCAAAAAGGGACATGCCCTGCCACCGAGGTGGGTGGATTAAGGAGACGAGCCAGCTGGGGCTGGGTGGCAATAGCAGTATTGCCAGCTTTTATTGTATTTTTTGCAGTATGCTACATTTTCTTTTCAAAGCCCCAGCTCGATGAGCCATGCTTTTCCCTAAGGCTCACAGCTTGGAAAAAGCGAAAAACCAAGGAATCCCTCCTGTGCCTACCTGGCTGAAAGGAAAATTTGGCAATAGCACTGCTCAAAGTATGGGTGTGGTTTTAAAGGTCTAGATCTAAACTCGTTCTTAGGAAATTACTTGAGGCTTGAGGTGCAGACACAGAGCCTTCCTCTGGAGGTCTGTGTCCCTGGCCAGTCCCAGCCCTGCCTGCCTGCCAGCACTGACATTTAGTTATGTTTTGCAGCAGGGGATAAGCGTCATGGAGCTGTAGAAGCAGCCGGGTACAATTTTGCTTAACATACACTGCAAATAATAGAGAGGATACAAACCATTGCTTTCTAATCTGCTTCAACACAAACCACTCTGAGATTCAAAGCAGAATTACTGCTGAAAAATAAAGAGTTAGCTTGCTAAGGGAGAGATTTACCTACAGCCATAATGATAGATGCAGCTTTTATCCATTTTTCAGGATAAATAAAGAAGGGTAGGAGCTCTTGGAAGACCACCTTTCCCAAAGAAGTTGTTAGAATATCAGCTGAGCTTTCAGATAATCCAGCACCTTTATGGTTAACAAACTTTAAAGCCTCCTCGAAGCTGCTGCCCCAAACTGCTGCTGCTACCTCTCTAGTAGTGCTTCAACTTCTCTAATCCTGCTTCATGAGTGCTATTGTGCAGGCTCAAAGCTGCCTCTTTAACTCCAGACAGGTACCCACAAAGCTTCAGGTACAAATTCTCTGTATGTAGAAAATGTATGGATAAAACATAGAGCTCCTTGAGGCATGATGACAGCTGCCTCAGCTGAGACATCTCAGGTGTGGAGGAGCATGAGGTTGTTTCTGGTGTCCCTAAGGTGCTCTCTTCTGACCAAGGGCAGGGGACAGAAGTGATTCCTAGTGGCTCAGGTGTTTGCCTATGATCATCCTGGTGGCACTCCTCTGGACCTGCTTCGTCAGGTCCATGTCTCTCTTGCATTGGTGACCCCAGAGCTTGACACCATACTCTAGGTGAGGTCTCGCCAGAGCAGAGTGACAGAATCAGCTCTCTTGACCTGCTGGCCATATTTCTTTTGATGCAGCCCAGGATGCCATTGGCCTTCTGGGCTGCAAGCACACATTGTTGGCTCATATCCAGCTTCCGATCCACCATACACCCAAGTCTTCTTCTGCAGGGCTGCTCTCAATTTCATCGTCCCCCCCAGCCTGTATTGATATCAAGGATTGCCCCGACCTAGGTGCAGGACCTTGCATTTTGCCTTATTCAGCTTCGTGAGATTCTCCCCAGCCCATTTCTCCATCCTGTCCAGGTCCCTCTGAATGGCATCGGTCCTTCAGTCTTGTCAGCCACACCACTCAGCTTGGTATCATCTGCATACTTGCTGAGGGTGCACTCAATCTCACTGTCAGTATCACTGATGAAGATATTGAAGAGCACTNTGAGGGTGCACTCAATCTCACTGTCAGTATCACTGATGAAGATATTGAAGAGCACTCATTCTAATGCAGATTCTTGAGGGAGACTACTTGTCACCTGCCTCCATCTGGACATTCAACTGCTGACCACTACCCTTTGGATGCAATCAACCAATTCCTTATCCACTGGACAGTCTACCCACCATACTTCTCCAGCTCAGAAGGATGTTGTGGGGGACTGTGTCAAAGGCTTTACAAAAGTACAGGTGGATGACGTCTGTTGGTCTGTTCACTGATGTAGTTACACTGTTGTAGAAAGCCACTAGGTTGGGCAGACAGGACTTGCCCTTGGTGAAGCTGTGGTGGCTATCTCAAAGCACCTCCCTGCTCTCCGTGTGTTCCAGTATAGCTTCCAAGAGAATCTTTTCCATGATCTTTCTAGGCACAGAGGTGAGGCTGACAGGTTGGTAATTTCCAAGGTCCTCTTTTCTCCCTTTTTGAAAATGTATGTAGTGTTTCCCTTCGTCTAGTCTCCAGGAACTTGCTGGTCTCTGCAGGCTTTCTGAGAGATTACCAACATGCTTCAGTGTTGTAGTCCTGTGGATGAGCTGCCCAGGAGAGAAGTTAGACCCCTACTGGGGTGGGGCTTGCTTGTTTCTCAGGCTTGCATAAATGTTGGTCACAGGGGACATCTTGAGCGGTTGCTGGGTTGTGGTCTGGAAACCAGTTCCTGTCCCCTGTCTGGCATGCCCAAGCTGCTGACTTCCTCGGGAGGTATTGGTGTAAGGGATAACTTGCAAGGACTGCAGACAGTGGTGGCATGGATGAGGATGAGAGTAACTTGGCAGGACCCTGAAAAAAGCTGCATCATTGGGCCATAGCTTATTTTACCTCTAACTGTCCTTATTTTATATCTCATCTCATATTTTATATCTCATATTTCATCTTGCCTAGGGCTTGGGGCTCGGGGCTCTCATTTGAGAGCAGCTCTGCAGTCCTAGTCTCCCGCTGCAAGAGAACCTTGGCCTCATGCATATTAGTTGTTCAACAGTGTCCTCTCCCAGGGCACATGTGCTGTGGCTTCTGAGTCAAACATCCTAAGCAGCCCCTTTCTGGCTGTGTACCTTGTATCCCTAACACTGTGAGCAGCTGGGTGAAGGCAGCACATCAGGTCATTGGCAATGGGAGACCCGTAAGGACTGAGCTGGTGGTAGTGCCACTTGGTGCTGGTGGATGAGAGACACTGGAGGACTTTTCCAGGGTACTCTTGAACCTGCTCTGTTAAAAATAGGTGCTTAAACTGAGACTCTGACCAGGGTGCAGCAAGACCTTAGCCCCGAGGATGTGACCTCAGCTCCCTGGTGAAAAGTGCAAATGAAATCTGAACTCCCAGGACCAATCAGGGTTTGTTTTCTCTACTTCAGCAAGTTGATGTTGTATGAGTCAGAATCACCACATATCTTATGGCTGACAGAACTTTATCAGAGATCCCTCAGAACTCTCTCTCTTCCCTTTCCACTCATTATGAGAGGTAGGTGGTGTCCAAAGGTCACTGGCCTTCTTGGAAGCCAGATACTTCTGCTTTCTTGTGCTTGTGGAAAGGTGTCTTCTTGCCTTTGAGCACCACAATGGCACCATGTGACCCAGAGCACAGCTGGCGGCCAGCATCCTATGTTTGCCATCCATGCCTGGCCATGTCCATGGTAGCCCTGGCAGGGCTCAACCAGTGGTATGGGACCTTTTTCAGCTCTTACAGAGGATTGAGGTGTCACCATATGCCATGATGGTATCCTGAGTGCTTAGTTTGGCTCTCCAGAAAGGTGTCCTGGATGAAGGCAGTTTGGTGTTGCCTTGTGAGTCACCAGGCTTGTCTGCAAGTAGGCAGAGTGGGCCCCAGTGGCATCTCCCCTTCCTTGAGTTTGGTTTGGTCTGTTCTGCAGAGGTACCACCTCACCCCGTCCTGTGGCAGTGCATAGCTCACTTATGGAGAGGTGCAGCAGGGCGAAACTTGTGAGGAGCAGCAGGACCTGTGCAGTGACAGTGCAGTAGCTTGTGTCTCTTTCTCAGACCTGCATCCCCATGCAATTGCACATTTCTACATTTTCATTGTTCAGCAATTCTTGTGCCTTTGTAACTGAGCGCCGTGACTTACAGCTGAGATTGCAAAGGTGGCGATGTTTTGATGTGTCAGGATTTGTGGGCTGAGGTAGAAGAGGTGGACCACTGCAATTCTCTTCTTTTGTTGAATTAAAGCCCTGGTGTTTGAAGTGTTAATACTGACATCTGAATGCCTGGTCACTTAACATTTCAGCACGGTTGCTGAGGCCCATCTTCAAGTCACTGGGGATGTACCATGTACTGAAAAAACAGGGTCAAGTTGAAACATCCCATGTTGTTAAAGTATTGAGTCCTCCAAATGCTTTTTCTGAGCATGAGGAAGATAATCTCTTTTTTGAAAAAAATCGAGATCTTAGGAAAAAGCAAAGGTGGGAGGAAGTGTTGTCATAAAACAAGGGGGCACAAAAATCATCACTTCAAAGTGCTCTCACAGCAAGGGATGTGCTGTAGAGCAAAAAAATGCATTACCCAGTGGCCGTCTGCAGCTCCATGCAGTCCCTGCCACATGGCAGCATTGCCGGGGAGGCCATAGGTTACACCCGAGAGGAACAACGCCCGCCTGCATTCACAGCCACAGGCCTCTGTCCCTGGTGCCGGCCTTTTGCTGGATGTGAGCTGAAACCTTCAGAACACCGCAGTGCCCCATCCCTAAGCTTCATTGACTCTCCCTGCCTCTGGGGCATGCTGCGATGTGCTCATTTCTAAATGTCACTGGAGAAAATGTCGACGCAGCTTTGGGACATTTGTTTTTCGGACGCTTTGCCAACCTTAGGCAAGACAGGAGGCATCTTGCCACTTATTACAGATTAATTCAAAGAAATTAAACCAAACACAGCTGTCTCCCTGGAGATACTTGCATGAATTCAGAATGGCTTAAATTTTATCTTAGACTTTTTTTTGGTTTCCCTTTGTAAAATCAAATTTCAAAGGGACAAGGGCATTGCAGGATAAAGTCTTTGTCCCTTTGATAAAAATGGATGTTAGAAAAAAGCACTGCAGGCAACACTTCCCCTTGCTCGTGCCCTTCAATTAGATCACCCTTTGACCTTCTTTGTATGATGTGTGGCTTGCATTTTTGGCTGGCTGGGGCTATGGTTAATGTCATTGCTTAGGCGCTGTTGGTTTTGTGAAAGGCTGCAGTACCTTTGGCATTCTTGCACTCTGGGCCTGTCTGCTTGTCCGTGAGCAGACACTGCTGCCTGTTCCTCTAGTTGGAACGGTTTTGCAAGTCCATCAACTCACAACTGCTTCTCCACAATAGGAGCTGAAAGCCTTTCCCAATAACCACTTCATTCTGCTTCTGCCTTGCATTCTGCAGAGGTTTGGAAAAGTGCTTCATAAAATGGAATTGCAATTTAATAACGAATTAAACATTTTTGTGAACCTTCCAATGCTAATTATGGTTTCCTAGCATGGCTAAAACCAAGAGCAGCCTCTCTTTGTGGTGTGGCTGCTGCCAAGGCATGAAGCCACATGTGGAAATGTGTAATTTTCAAACGTCAGCATAGGTCAAAGTTTTGTTTAAGGGTGGGCCACAGGCGCTGACAGGGATGGGGAACAGCAGCTGTGCCACACACTCTGCTCTGCCTTCCCCTGTGTGGAAAACTGGGTGCTGTAAGTGAGTTGGGCACAGATTCACAAAAGCTGAAAGAAGGTTGGTTGGACCAGTGCTGCAGAGCTCAGTGTCAGAATTCAGCAGGTGTGGTAGGGATCAAAGTTGAAAAAAAAAAAAAAAAATTAAAATCCTCCACAGCAGTTGTGTGTCCTTCAAAATCAGGTCCTTGAGCATTCACTTTCCCTGGCAGTGGCAAGTTGAGATGGGACTCTAAGCTTGGACTCCCTTGGTAGACTGAAAGTGGATCTATCCTGTTAATGCCTTTCGCTTGGCTGCAAGGGGAACCAGGTACTGGAGTTGATAAATTCCATCCATAGTGATAAATCCACAGAGAAATATAGACACCAAGCTGTACCTTTAGGCCAAATTTGACTTGTACCTTGAAGGCTGTATGTCTACACATGTCCTGCTAACATTGTGTAGGCCTCCTGCCAACTCTGTACATATATCTGTGTATTTCCCCCCAGATGAGCACTTGCTGCTATTAGGACTTGGGGACTGGTCTAGCAGAGTCTTCTGTTTTCCCTGCTCCATCTCCAGATCTGCTGGAGCTCTGGCTGAAGCCAGAGTATTTACTTGTGCAGGGAGACTCACATTCTTTATCTTTGAGCTGGATCAAAATGTTCTTTCAGCCTACTTGAGTAGGGTGCTAGGGAGTGAGGGCTGCTTGCAGCATTGAAACCGCTTCCACCTTTGCACAAGGTGCTTGTGATACGTTGGCATGAACACCAGACCCCAAGCCCCTCAAACAGCTGCTGTTTTGGTCAGGTTTCGCACTATCAATTCCTTGGCCAACTTGATGCTAAACCAGGAGGCCAAGTACTGAAGTATTCACAAGACTAAAATTTTGTGTGTATGTGTTTGCTGTGGTTTCAATAATGGGTAGGCTTTTTGAGGAGGAGGTGGAGGCATCTAGCAGTTTGCTCAGTACACCTGCCATGCAAAGAAGGCAGAATAAATTTGAAAGGACTTTCACTGGACAGGCTGAGGGAGCTGGGATTGTTCAGCCTGGAGAAGGCTCCAGGGACATGTAATAGTGGCCTTCCACTACCTGAAGGGGACCTACAAAGATGGAGAAGGACTGTAGTGACAGGACAAGGGACAATAGTTTTAACTTAGAAAATAATAGATTTAGATGCTTGGATGTTAGGAATAAGTTCTTTACCTTGTGGGTAGTGGAACACTGTAGCAGGTTGCCCAGGGAGGTAGTTGAGGTCCCATTCCTGGAGATATTCAAGGTGAGGCCCAACAAGGCTCTGAGCAACCTGATTTAGTGGAGGATCTCCTTGCTCACTGCATGAGGTTGGACTAGATGACCTTTGGAGGTCCTTTCCAACCCAAACCATTCTATGATTCTAGTATTCTGAATGACAAACAGGTAGCTGGGATTTGTGGTGCCTTGCATTGCTGTGTGGAGGAATGCCTCTCTCCTATGGCTGGCCAGGGGATAGTGGAAGGTGCAACTTAGCTGAGCACTGGCTGAGCTGTCATAGGAGAAAATGGGGCCCTGGGGATGGAGAACAAGAGCCCAACAGTGAAAGGATAACATGCTCACTACCACCAAGGCATAATGATCATGGCCAGGAGAGAGGACCTCCCTATACTGAGTAGCACTGCCTCTGAACAGTGACCCAGTGACATAGCTGAGCAGGCAGGAGGTAGAGTTGGGAGCGCTCTTGCTGCAGCACACCTAGGACTGGCTGAGCTGTGGGTTACGCACTCATAGACTTCACAGAAAGGTTTTACTCCTGATTTATGCTGGGTTTATTCCCATTGGCTTATGCCTTTGCCAGAAAGCAAAGCTGTATTAGTTAACACTATTTGAAAACAACTTCTTTTCTGGTGCTTACAACCTCCTGTCTACATTTTTTAGAACACTATCAACTATCTTTCTTTTTATTTCCACTTTCCACCCCCCTTCCAAATACCTCACTTGTTTGCTCCTTCTGACTCCCACTGCTGGTACTTGTGTTTCAGCTTTAGAGAGTCAAGACAATAAGGAAGGACTGATTGGTTGGGATAGGTTTCAGTCAACAAAGGAAAACTTAACATCAGCTCCGTAACCAACACACCTCCTTTTCTAACATAGCAGTTATTTAAAAGCACAAATTATCTGAAAATTTAAAAAAAAAAAAATGACAGCAGATAAGCATAGTCTTGCACATGCTGTTTTTACTTGCTCTTCAGGGCATCAGTTACTTCTCTGAAGATCCTTGCCTCTCCTTTGGCAGGTCCAAGTGAATCTTTGGGCAGAAGACAATTCACCTTAGATGCTGGAGTAAAGCCATTTCACCCTTAAACTGTTACACTTCTTTCCTTCAGTCCATCACATCTGCCACTGGGATTAGGCACCAGTGTTTCTATAATCCAGGAAATTCCAAACCTAAAAGTTCTTACAGGAAAATGTTAAATTTGCTGCCCTGCATAGCCTGTACACTTCATTGTGCAAATCAAACAGTGAGAGACATGCTACATTAACAAGGAAAACAGAAACAGGGAATGCCACATATGCACAATTTGGCAGTGTTAAACTTTTGCTATTTGCTGGTATCTGAGGCATTTACTTTTTAGCTTTAAGTATTGCTACTTCACCCCTACCATAGAGATTGTAAATCAATGTCAGGTTTTGAAGAGCAGCTCCAGAAAAGCAAGCACAGTTTGTGATAAGTATCAATGTAACACTTAGGGAATAACACATCCATAAAAATATTTGAGGAACTTACTGGTGGAATCAGCAAGCCCTACGATGTCACTTAACACCTCTTAGAGCTATTATCTAGGCTGCTTTAGTAGCCTAGTTGTCAGGAGATTAAGGTGAGCTTGAAGCTGTTCACTCCTGCCTTTCATTTTGGAAGCTAACATTCCTCACTATGACACTTTCTCAGATGAGATTGCTTTGGTGGCCATTCATTTTCCATGAAGTTTTGTGTCCAGATTCTTTTCTTACCCATTTCTCACTCCTGGAGTCAGGTAAAGTTAAAGCATTTTTACCCTCACAACGTTATTTAGGAAAACAGGTATTATTACAGCTTTTTGGTTGTGATGCTCATGTTCCAAGCAGCAAAGTGTCACGTGCAACACAGCAGCTGTTACATATTCAAGGGTGAAATTCCAATAATAGTATGCTATATGATCCCTGGGTAAATATTTATGCTTGTGAAGGTTAAGTGACTTGGAGTACTATAAACTCCAGCTTTTTGGGCAGGCTACTGCAATGTAAGCCTTCTTACACTGACCTACCAATGACCTCTCTCCCAGCCTAGAGGCAGAATGTTTTCTGGAGGTGAAAATTCAGAGTAGATCTTGAGGCCTGTGCTGAGCAGAGTATAAAACACATCAGATGTTACTCAAACCTGACAACTCATCCCAGAAACACTCCTCATCCGTATCATTGCTTAAATTTCTTCATATCTTCTCCCAATGTAACTTCATTCACAAATCCTGGATTGTGCTGTCCTAACACTGACGTAAGAGGGTGAAAGCCTCCTGAGGATGACAAGCATTGTGTTGCAAGCTGGGTTTTTGGTGTTTTATTGATGTGATGGATGGGAAGCATGGTGTTATTCTTTTGTAACGTGCAGGCACATCCTCAAGGTTGTGATGTAGTTAACCGATAGGCTACTACTAAAATAACTGTACAAGTTACCTCCCATTAGGATCTGTAGTTCAGGGCCTTTCAGCACTCATGGAGCCAAAAAAAAACCCCAAATCCAACCCCAAAACAGGCATAGCTGTAGTCTTAGTGAACTCAGCAGTTGGGATTTGCTCCAATCATTTAACCTCAGTGTGTTTTCAAGAAGTTGTATAATCCCTCATTTACTTCCTAAGCTACATTCCAGAGGGGTAACAGATACAGCCTTACTCCTCTTTCTCCATGTCACCAGTGCCATTATCTCCTACCTAAAATCAGAGAACAGAACTCCATTCAGTACAGCTGATGGGTCCCTTTACACTCCTACCTGTTGATACTGCATTAAGAATGACTCCAGACAAAAGAGCAAGCCATGATAACTTGTCACATTTTAATCCAAGCTGGGAGAAAGTATTTTAATTGCTGATTTGAAGCACTAGAATGATATTTAGACTCCTATTTTCTACTGAAAAAACAGAATGGACCCTTGGCCTTTCAGAAGTGAGCCATTCTACATTAAGGTTCTATTGACATAGTTTGACTTGCCCAAAGGAAACATACAGCCAAAACTATGTCTTGAACTAGTTTTCTTAAGAAATCCATTCCACCATGGCTGGTAGCTGTTGTCAATACTGGCTATTATCTTTGGAGCAAGAACATTGTCAGCAGGTTTATGGCTTACTAATGCCATGTTGAGGATTGTTTATTTTATCTGGCAGTTGATATCTAAAAGAATGGCTTTAGGACAACAATATACATTTCAGTCTGAGGAACTCATTAATAATACTTTAATCCACAGGAGTCTTAGGTTTTATTTTGCTTTACTCGGCAGCGGGAAATTTTTTTTCTTGACTTGTCCTCTCTGAACTTGCCGAGCACGAGTTCCAAATCCCAGAGACTGCATTGATTCTGTTAAGTATTTCTGGCCAGGAGAGATACACAGCATTACCAACAGTTTAGCATCACCTCCTAAAAGCAGGAAAAAAGACAAAGCACACTTATTTACCTCTTCATTTTCAGTAACTTATACGCTGGTAATGTATTATCTACATAACGATGAGCATCGGTTGCCATTGGTTTGATGAAGCAGAAGACTGCCTGTGAAAAGAGCTGCTGAAGACAGCTCCTTCAAGGGAACTCCATATTTAATGATATATTTGCCCCAGTAGAATAAATGTTGAACAATCTGTATTATAGAATTTTTTTTCCCCTGACAGTTTCATCAGCTGGCATGCACATCCTGGGTCAAGTGTATGTAAATCTGGGCTTATGGTATAGTGGTTTACCTGTGTGACAATAAAGCCAAACAGACTTAGAAGTTCACAAAGAATAATTAAACAACGAGGAAATTGCCACTTTCAACACTTCACCTAAACAGTGAGACCCAGTCATACACCAGGCTAAGTGCCCGTACAACATGGCTCCTACACTCACTTCTTTGGGTTCCCCTTTTTACAGTAGGGACTCCAGCACTCATGCAATTCAAAGTTCAAGCAAAAATTAATAGCCTTTCAGAAACTTTCAAGACCTGCCACCTGAGTCACAATCAATGCCTTAAAATGGCAACTAAAAGCATAAGGACCGATGTTTTCTAGCTGAGGAAAAAATTAACTAATATACTATACGGATGAACACAAATCTGACTGGTGTAGGAATTACACTTGCTTTAAATCTATTTCTGCACAGATGAGGAGCTAGAGAAGAACTGTTGCCTTTTCACAATACTATTAAAAGTGTTACGATTTTTACAAGTGTATTTCTAAACTGAACCTTGGAAACAGCAAGGTTTAGGCAGATTCAGGAGGACTGCAGAACTGTTGCTATGTACTCACACTACTCTAAAGCCAGAGTCTTTGAATAGAAGCCCACGTACAAAGGATGAGTAGAAGACCACTTTGTAGTTTTACACATCAAAGGAGGGGAATGATGTGGGCGAGGGCAAAGCCTACATTGTTAAACAAAAGTCTGAATAATGGCTCACCTATGGAGTCCTGAAGCAGATGTGTCAGTTTGCTGTTCCGGTAGGGAACGTGAGGTCGCTGTTCTGCTATTGCTCCAAGCACATCCGCCAGGGCAGACAAGCTGCGGTTAATAAATGATGTCTCTCGCAGTGCTGCGCCTGTCACTCCAGACATACCTGGTACAGTGCAGAAAAAGGCAGTGGTGAGACCAAGCAGAGTTTCTCCAACTGTGATGTGTCAAAAGCGCTGTTACTGTATCATCTACTTTTGATGCACCATTTTTAAACAGATTCTGAAACATGACTTCTAGTCCACCCATGCCAAAAGTAAGATGCAGACTGCCAATACACTCTTTGAAGGTAGACTAAAGAGGGTTCGATGCCTGCAGATGGTCTGACATACCCACTGAAGTTGATCTCTTCAGACATACAATGTGCCTTGGCTCCATATGTATTACAGAACTGAGAAAGTGCAAACACTGCAGGATCACATGACACTGCTTTTGGCTACATTAGTGTACAGTGCCCCAAGACAGAAGCCTGTGCCACCATTTTTTAATAAGAGTTAACTGCCCCACGTGTGTCCCTTAGGAAAAACAGGAGGAACACTGATGGCATAAGTGGCAGAAACAAAACTTGGCAGGAGCTATGAGTATGCAGGAGTTTGTATTCACTGAAATCTGCAAGGTGCTGTTCTGTGATGTGATTTGCTGTCAGGCAACTGATAAAGGAAGATGATGCCTTTCTACCACCTACCCAACATGGTAGTATGTAGCTTAGACTGCCCCAGAGCAACACTGGAAACCTTTGTTCCACACATTATGTTGCATCAATTTAAAGAGGTGCTGCAAACTCAACTGCTTGATCAGTTTGGATGAGCATGCAGTTAACAGTAATTAATTCCTCTTGTCCTTACCTCTGCCATTTTGGCAAAAGAGAGTTGCTATTATCATTTATCATCGCATTATTCAAATTCACCTTTTCTCCAGGACAGCGGATGAGGTATGGATGCATTTGCAACCACTTCTTATTACCCAGAGCGCATGATCCATCTACACAAAGCCAGTGGTACTGGGATGATCAGATGGGGCTAACAGTTTCCTCTAGAAAGGTACGGAGAGAAGCTAGGGATCTTGTTTTTCCTTTAGGCCAGCATTTTCCAAACTGGGAGAACAAGATAAATCTTCAAGAGGCAAATGTGAAAAAGCACAGTAACAGCAAAACTCCCAGAGTCTGGACAGCAAGGGCTGGGGAAATGTGACTGTGGGGAGAGGATAGGGCTGGACTGGTAGAGTCTCTGGGCAGAGGATTGACGAGCAAAATGGTTTGGAAGACTGTGCTACAGGGTGTCTATAATCTGAGAGAGGATATATTTACTGGAGCCATTTAGTATAAAGCCATCGGCAGGTTTCTTTTATAGCAAGTAAAGGTGAACTACTGAGAAGATGGGTATCACCCTAAGGCAGAAAACTGCAAATAGCTGAGGGGGTTAGATATTTAACCTGATTATCTACATTTGGTTAGATGAAATTCCGCAAAGCATTTAACTGAGTTTTCAAATTGAAACCTAGTTTGTAAAAAGGGACCACTTAGCTTGTAAATGCTGTAGAATGATCCTGGTTGGGTGTAAAGCTAACCAGGCAGAGTGCTGAAGTGTGCGAGAAACCTGCTCTACTGCTTCATCCACATTATAAAACAAGTATGAGCTAGCAGCTGCCCTCACTTTTATCACAGTCCACCAGTACAGCTGATGGTAGAGTTTAGTCTGTTGCATGGGCTGGGCCATACTGAATACCAACATAAGTGAGCACAGCTCTTCTGGCTTCACTGGGAGATCAGGCCCAGCAAGCCCAAAACCAAGTCAATGTTTGTCCTGATTGAACTAAGGGAACATACACACATTGTTGTTCAATTAGATGTTTACCAAACAGTTTCCAGCACTTACAGGG
>VWYK01088916.1:0-12312 GCA_013399775.1 Semnornis frantzii
GAGACCGAGACTCTCTGAGTCTGAGGGTGTCTTATCTGTTTGTGTTCTTGTTCTTATACATCTCAGCAAGCCTATGAGTGAAGCAGACATCACCATTGTTTTCTTTTCACAGCTCATAATATAATTTTCTCCATTAAAATATTCCAATTAGCCTCAAACCAGCACAATAAGCTAATGTGTGCTCCCAGTGAAAGGTGGCACCATGGCAGGAGGGCTGTCTCTGCAGCATGTTCCAATCAAAGGGTGCCAACATGTAAGGATGTTGTTCTTGGCACACATAGTGTGAAGTTGTTCTGCTAAGGAATCATGCACTCTGCATATGTCCAGCAGCTGTTTGCAGAACAGTGGCTGCAACAACACTCCAAACAGACTGGATCAGTAGTTTATTCCTTTAAGAGAATATGAATTTGTACTTCATCTATCACACATTAGTTACAAGACATAGAATATATAGATAACTTGCTAAATTTGGTGGCTACAGTAGTTCTGATAAACGGATGAGGCTCTGGTTTTGAAATAAAATGTATATATAAATGCAGAGGAAATGGTGTGTCAAGCATTGACATACTCATAGTAAAAAATCCCTGAAGTGCATAAGATACATAACTTTTCAAAAACCAGCATTGTTTTTATGTCTTCAAGTAGTCACTGTTAAGAGGTAAAGAAATAACCGTGTCTGCACAAGGTGTGGGGGAAGAGATTTACTTGTTTATCAGTCTGCTTTTTTCCATTCCTTGTTGAAACCAGATGCTTACTAACTGTGGCATCTTCTAATGCCAGAGGTGGTTTCACTTTTCGTTATATGTAGTATTCAGTTTTGAAGTAATAGACTGAGGAACAGTTGGAGGGAAATAGGTCATATTACCTCTGAATTCAGCACAGAGGTAGCCACTGTTACATCCACTTACTGGTCTAACAAATGATGAAAAACTGGAGGAAATAGGGAGAATGACCACAAAAATAAACGAAGGATTTGAGAACATCCTTCTGAGGTGGAGATCTTCAGGCTTTGAACAGGTGGTTTAAGAAAGAGAAGGATCAGAAAGTGCATTGACCACTAGTTGATATGATGGTAGGCTTCTTCAGTCTTGTGAAAAAATGCATAACACTATACTCTGATGGGAATCTGAAGCTAGGTAAATTTTAGCTAGTAGCAAGGGGCTTATTTTGAATTGATCGCTGGAACAAATTGTAAGGTGGTCTGACTGATTATCCATCACTGGCAGCTTGTAAATTGAAAATGGGTGTTTTACCAGTAGTTCAGTGGTTCAAACCATAAGCAATTGAGTGGTCTTGTTTTCCAAGGCACAGGACTCTGTCGAACTCTGTAGTCTTCAATTGCTTTACAATGCCTGAATAGGAAAGTGTCAATATTCTGAGATAGTTCCCTACTGGGTGTAGTTGATCCCTACCTTCAGGTATCTATGGTGGAATCTAACTCGTGTTAATGGACCAATTTGAGCAGTGACACAAAGGCTACAGGAAGCAGACCCAGTTGACTGTAATCAGATTTAATGTAATATTTATTTGTAATTTAAAACCAAAAATGACGGAGGAGTAAGTGTGCAACCATTTGACTAGGGCATGCTTTCCTGTTTGAAAGTAGGTGAGAGCTCACATTTGTTCTAAGTAGTAAACTGTTGTTTTAACTTGTTTAACAGCCTCTTTCAGGAGTTATCAAAAGTATAGTGCCTTTTCTTAAAATTTGGTAGATGTTGGCAAACAATTTGTACCTTGATCAAAATCCACATGCTTCTGGAAAAGACAAGCATGAAATGCAAACTCTAAGTGTTCATGATTATTTTTTTTTCCCTTTTTCTCCTACAATGTAGTATGCTAAATGAAAAGATTATGGAGGTGGTTTGTTCTCACACCTTTTTACAACATTTCTGCTTCTTTCCTATGTTGGAGGAAAGATCTTCTGATGTAGTTTCAGAGACAGGAAGCAATTAGCGTACATGGCTCTTAAAACACGTGTGTGTCCTGAGGACCTGAACTTGAGAGATTACTTTAAGCTCAATAGAAGTCTGACAGTCTTCCTCTGTCCTCCTGTCAGTGTTTTTAGTCTTTGGAGTTCGATGTAAAGTTTAGACCTACAGACTTCCTTACAACCAGAATGAATATGTGCAGTGCTACACACCACCAAATTTCTACAAATTCCTTCCACAGAGTGACTAGAAGATGATAACCAAGAAAGTAATCAACTTTTTCTATGCATTAACCTAAAATTTCCTCTCAAATAGATTAAAAATCTCCCACATCTCTGTGGAGCTGAAGCAAAGCCTCTTGTCACCTTTCTGCTTCGTCTTTCCCTACCACTGCTTTCTGTTCTTAAAACCTAGTCAAGCAGGAAAAGATTGCTTAACTGCAGAAATTAAATGTTGCAAAGGCCTTGTGGTTTTACAGCAGTTACCTACTCTGGCCTCTGATTACTCAGCTGTATATCTGTCACCAAAGTTGAATTGGTACTGAATACATTGTGTGGGTTTTTTTTCATCATTATTTTTTCTTTCTTTTTTTCTTTTTTACAGCATTCCTGGGACCAGCAGAAGTTAATATCAGTTCCTGTCTAAACTGCATAAATGTCACAGTAAAGCTGCCAACCTCTCACTTTAGAAAAAATGAAAAACTGCTGTCTTTAATTGATATATATCAAGATCTTGATTATGTGATAACACTGAAAACATCTGATGGAGAGCATAAGGTAAAGAACTTTTTGTTTTATTCGTGCTTTAGAGGATAAATACACAAAGTGTACAACGGCTCTGATGGTTACCAGATTCATGGAAGCAAATATGTGAATAGCAGATACTTAAAGCAAAGAGAATGGCCAACACAGTCTTAGCTTCCTGTTACTGCACAGGCCTGGAAGATGAATAATAATTGTCCTGTATCCTTACTAGAAATAAAACACAGGCTCAAGTGATTAGTCTCTGGGAAGATACGGGAAAGACAGTTTAGCAGAAACTGATAGCAGGCATATGCACGTCTGATAGGAAAATACGTTCTGGAAAGCAGTCCGTTAGTTTTCTGTCAAACTCGAAAAATGCATCCAGTTAATTTCTGAAGCACCCTGTTCTGGGATTGGTCCTGCTTTCTTTCCCACTTTCTTTGCCTTTTTATTTTATTGTTGTGCTGAAATAGTGAGGTAGATAAGATAGAGCCAGCAGTGTGCCCAGGTGGCCAAGAAGGCCAATGGCATCCTGGCCTGCATCAGGCATAGTGTGGCCAGCAGGAGCAGGGAGGTCATTCTCCCCCTGTACTCTGCATTGGTTAGGCCACATCTTGAGTACTGTGTCCAGTTCTGGGCCCCTCAGTTTAAGAAGGACATTGAGGTACTCGAATGTGTCCAGAGAAGGGCAATGAGGCTGGGGAGAGGCCTCAAGCACAGCCCTATGAGGAGAGGCTGAGGGAGCTGGGATTGTTTAGCCTGGTGAAGAGGAGGCTCAGGGGAGACCTTATTGCTGTCTACAGCTACCTGAAGGGTGGTTGTGGCCAGGGGGAGGTTGCTTTCTTCTCTCAGGCAACCAGCACCAGAACAAGAGGTCACAGTCTCAAGCTGTGCCAGGGGAGGTTTAGGCTCGAGGTGAGGAGAAAGTTCTTCACTGAGAGAGTCATTCCCTACTGGAACGGGCTGCCCAGGGAGGTGGTGGAGTCACCATCCCTGGAGGTGTTCAAGGCGGGTTTGGATGTGGCACTTGGTGCCATGGTCTAGTCTTGAGGTCTGTGGTAACAGGTTGGACTTGATCTTTGAGGTCTTTTCCAGCCTTGGTGATACTGTGATGTTGCTAAGAGATAAAAATCACGTTTTGGTGTGCTCAGTACCTACCCCACATTAATCTGGGGTTCATAAAAGATGTGTATCAGCTGAGCAGGGTCCAAAAGGTAACTGATGGCTGTGGAGCATCCTGACACATGAGCTGTAAGGAAATGCTGGAATAATAGGAAACCACATAGTATAAGCAAGCAAAGCACAGTTGGAGGCCAAAGTCTCTGAGTAGATAAAGATTTGCTACAGAAAAGGAGGAAATGAACCACTCACTGTGACTGTGACCAAAACAAGTAAAGTGAAATTGGTGGTTCTGCAGACTTCAAATTAAACATCAAGGGAGACATTACTACCTGGGCTGGCAAAGCACTGAACTTAGTTGCCCAACTAGAGCATGTCCGTACTTGGAGTTTTGAACAGCAGGTCAGACAGGTCCCTGCTGGGAATTTAATCTAACTCATTCCGCCATGAGTCACAGAAGAAAGACTATAGCTTGCAGACTATGGATATTTTTCCTCTGATTTCTGAATCAGAATATCACTTGCAGTTTTGAATCTGTACAGACTGGGAGTCTACTTCAAGGGGACATAATAGTGACCAACAGTTGGAGACAGAAGGCAATTTATCTTTGATAATATGATATTTCACAAAGAGGTGCAAAGTAGGTGTCTCAACATCAGGTAGAACTACAGTTGAAGCAGTCGTGCAGGGAAACTGCTGGGTTACTGTGTCAGTTTCTGCAGTTTCACATGTTACTGCCTTTTTCTGAAATTGCCATCATGTTTTATCAGTGGCTGGGGATCTCTTTTTAGGCAAATAGCTAACTATAAAACATTGTCTTTTGTGACAGAGACCACAGGAGAAAACCACTGAAGAAATTTTTAGTACTGTCATTGAAGAATTGTATCCAAATAAAAATTACTGCGTGTCTGTTACAGTCAGTGCATCTCTAAACAAACATTCCATCCCATCAGCCTGGAAATGTGGCATTGCTGAGTCTGTAGCTCAACAAGGTAACTGCTTCTGTGGTACAGGAACAGATTGCTTGACTTCATTGTGTGGAAGTGTTTTTTACACAGGAAGATTTACACATTAATCCTAAAAATAGTAAGAGAGGAAGTACCTTCTTAAAGTGATAATCATGGTGGGTTATTGTAAGTGAAATATAATTATTCAGGGCTGCAAATCTGTTGTTAATCCTATGAGCCATGCAAATCTCCATTACCTGCATAAATAGTTATCAAAGGTGGTGTAACTTTAGTTCCTGAATCTAATTGGAGATTTGGTCTTGTCTTGGCTTTGGACCGGATGGCCTCCAGAAGTCCCTTCCAACCAAAATTATTCTGTGATAATAAGTAGGTGTTCTGAGTGTGAAATAATGAAATGTGGTCCTTGGAAACTTCATTCATGTATGTTTATTTGTTGTTTTTGTTCATATGCAGATTATCTTACAGTTGCAGTCACAGCTGCTGTCTGTGTTTTACTGATGGTAGCTGGTATCCTGAAGTGTATGCACACAGGAGGTTTTATTCTTCTTGATAAATCATTTCCACATACCTTGGTATGTAATAATTCGCATATTTAACCTTCCTAGTTGGGAGAAGGAAGTTTACTAACTGAAATTTCTAATCTCATGCAATAGGTACAAATTATGTAAGTTTATATAATGTTTTAATTCACCGTGGCAGTGTCTACAGGCTGCTAGGTCTTGTCTATTCTGCAGAACAAATAACCTTTTTCAAACCCATTTCCTGTTACCTCTGTGACAAGTTACTAAACAGAGATAGAGATGCAATTATCTCACCCTACTTAGTGCTTGTCAGGATGCATCTGGAATGTTGTATCCGGTCTCCGTGGCTGAGGAAAGATGCAGGCATATTGGAGAGGGTCCAGAGGAGGGCAGTGAAGATGAGCAAAGGGACAGAGGAAACACTGAAGGAGTTAGATCTTTTCTCTCTGGAAAAGAGAAGACTCAAAGGGTACCTCATTATGGTAATCCAGTACTTGAAGAGTGCCAACAAACAGGACAGAGGCTCTCCAGACAAATGGAAATGGGTATAGGTTGTGCTGGGAGAGGATTCATTTCTAAATGAGAAAGAATTTTTGACAATGAGAGCAATCAATCACTGGAAAAAACCTCTCCAAGGATGTGGTAGAGTCCACATCACTGAAGGTTTTTCAATATGTGTTTTGGCATGGGGCTAGATAATTTTATCTAGACTCTCTCTTTCCCATGTAAGGTTGGACTATATGGTCTTTCAAGGTCCCTTTGAGCCTGGGCTGTTCTGTGATTCTATGAAGTTAGAAGAGACAAGCAGCAGCAAAGGGGAAACCACTCCCCAAAGTAACTGTAAATTAATTCTGTGCTACAAGAAGTGGGCTATGTCCTATAGCAGAGCACCCAGCGTAGGACAATTAATCCCTTGCCCTTTGAAAATTATCTTACATGTAAACCCTTCTTGCAGCAAACAAATTTCTGTTGTCTGAGCCTGGGCAATAACTCCAAAAGAAAAAAAATACTACTGGAGTTCGTAGGTGAAATGCATAGGGGGAAGACCTGTACTCTATCAATAAAGGATGCTCTGAAAACATTCAGAAGCAATGGATACACATTCTGACACTTTTTGCCTCCATTACTTCCCCCTGCAGCATTGTACTTCTCTCTGAGAACAAAAGCAATTACCCCTGTATTTTTTTCTTCTATTACACAAAAAATCAGAGCGTTTCCTGAAGATCTGAGGATAGTTCAGCTAGATTCCTGATTGCTGGAGTTTAAAGGTATTTTGAGATTCTACAACTGAAAGAAAATATTTTAAACTTACTTCTAAGGTCTTTATTATATTTCCTTAGGAAAGACAAAAGTTAGCTTTAAAACCCAGTTGGGTATGGGCATATGTTTGTCTCACAAGTGAGTATTATATGTGGCACCATTACTTGTGCCTCTTAATGACAGTTTGTTTGGCCCAACCCCAGCCAGCAACCAAGCACCACACAGCTACTTGCCTGCTCTTCCCTGGTGAGGTGGGAGGATGAATCAGAAGGGCCAAAGTGAGAATGCTTGTGGGTTGAGATATAGGCAGTTTAAAAGGTAAAACAAAAGCAACGCATGAAGGCAATGCAAAACAAGGACTTCATTTGCTACTTCCCATTGGCAGACTGGTGTTCAGCCATCTCCAGGAAACCAGGGTTCCATCACACCTAATGGTTACTTGGCAAGATAAGCACTGTCACTCTGAACATCCCCTGCTCCCTCCTTCCCTCCAGCTCTATGTGCTGAACATGATGTCATATGGCATATCCCTTTATTCAGATGAAGTCAGCTGTCACAGCTGCATTGCCTCCCAGCTTCATTGCACTCCAAGCCTACTAGCTGATGGAATGGTGTGGAAGCAGAGAAGGCCTTGATTCTATGTAATCACTGCTTAGCAATAACAAAAACATCCCTATGTTAGCAACACTGTTTTCAACACAAATCCAAAACATGTCTTCATAGTATCTCATACGAGACTAATTTAATCTGTCTCAGTCTAAATCAACACAGAATGTTGTTCTGTAGTGATGAATGAAAGTGGCCCAGAATTGACACTTCTGGTCAAATTATCTGCAAAAGATGGGCCAGTTATTTAGGCGCATCTGGAAAAGAGTCACTGTTAGTGCTATATGAGTGTATTTTTTCTTAAACTTCATAGTTATTGTCCACAAGAGATGTCCAAGACAGCATGTGAGAAGTACTAGAAGTAAAAAGTTTAACAGCCTTGTGAGAGCAAGATCTGGATGGTTGTTGGTATGATCTCACACTCAGCAAATAAGAACTTGTTCTCTGTACCTCTCAACAAAGAGACAGAGGACAGACCGTCAAAGACCTTCACGGAGATAAGAGTGCCTTGAGCAAGTAGCCTTTAAAGTTTGCTTTTTCTCAGGAAGCCTGAGTCTGCTTTGTAACATCAACAGAAGCTTATCAGTCGAAGGAAAAATCCTCTTTACTGAATTCAAATATACCTTGCAGGCCCTCAGCCTTCTAGTTTCACAGATATGCCATAGACTGGAATGCAGTTATGTGTGTGTTATCTGCCAGTAAAGTATCCTAGTTGCCAGAACCGTTAACTGGCAAGGTTAGGATCACTTCTCTGGGGTGCCTTGATCTCTGTCTTCCTTCTCCAGTCTCAGTAATGGTTTATTATTGTATCCCATTATAAACAAGCATTAGTGGAAAGGATGTCTTACAGTGGAACACTTTGTAGGAGAAAGAGGGTATTTTTTATGCAGGTTATTTCTGCCAGAATCTAGAGCTGACATAGTCATAGTATTTTAGAAACTAACTCCTGGACCAGGCTGTCATGATCTCCTTGAATATTGGAGTTGAGCTAAAACAAAAAGCAATGGAAAAGAAAAGAAACAGTGTCATTCCAGAAGAAAACCTAAATCAGGGCAGGGGTAGAGAGAAGTATGGGCATGCACTAAAGGTGAACAGTACCTACATTGCCTTCCAAATGCTAAGGTATTCTCAGTAATCACAGTGGTCAGTAAAAGTCCATCATTAAGGAAGAGTACTTAAGGAGGAAAGAAAGGTAATTGGTAATATGACTCAAATCTTTCCTCTCTTTTGAATAAAATAATCTTGCTTTGACTTTTCTGGTGTTGTGTTTTGGTGCTTAAGGAAGCCAGTCCCAAGTCATCTCGATTAGTAATTTTAATAGAAGAGACTGATCTGCCAGTAAATTTGAAGCAAAAATAAAAGGATTCCTTGGAGTTGCTTCTATCTAATGTTGGGGGTTTGCCACTGTTTTTGTGTATGTGTGTCTTTAGCCTCTGTGTTCTTTTACATTTAGTTCTCTGGTGGTTTTCAGCATAAGTAATTTCCATTTTTTTATAAACCTATCCAGAGCAGATTGGTATCAACTTTTTCAAAGACTTCTTTGTTCTCATGTTTCTGTCTTTTGCTGTGCTTCCTTTCCCTAAGATTGCTGAATATGACTTTGCCAAATGGTATCCGAGGTTAATTTTTTTATTGTCAACATCTTCCTCAATGTTGTGAATATTCAGTAATCCTCAGAAGTGCAGAGTAAAATGGAGGAAGTGAGATTTAGGGTGTTACACAGTTCCTTGTTTCCAACGGTATGTTTGTACAGGGCATCCAAATTAATCATCCATATAAAGCTTCTCTTTTGCTTGGTAACTGGAAGGGCTAAAAGAGAGTTGCAAGGTTCACCTCAGGTTTAAGATGCGTTCTCCAAATGAGCTTACTTTGAAGGATAAATTAAAATATGTTATATCTGACACTGTCTGGCACTGGTGTCACTTCTTTGAGGCTGTCCCATGCTGTGTGCCTTGATTTGTAGCAAAGTCTGTCATATTTACAGGAATGGAGAAGAGGGAACAATCCTGCGTGCCCTGAGCTCTACAGAAAAAGCCAAAAACATGGCACAGAATGAATAATTTGTTTGACAGCCTCATGACTGGTGTTTTGGGGTTGTTGGTTGGTTTGTTTGTTTGTGGGTTTAGTTTTGGCTGATTTTTCTTTTAATTATTTAATTTTTTAATGTTGCTGTTTTAGGTATGCATCAAGACATCATCCTATTCATCTTGGGGACTGGAATCTGAAGACATAGCCTCTGTACAGATCATTTACAAAGAGGTTAAAAAAAAGGCAAATGGATCCAATAGTGATTTCAGAGATGAGGATGACAGTGACAGTGATACCAGAAGTAATCATGAATATAAAACACGTGATATCATAAGTAGAGTACCTCATTCCCCTGATGCAGCAGAAGTATTTGTGCAGTACTCTACAAACAGTACCTGTGATGACAGCAGCAGCCAGGCAAGTGAAAATCCAGATGCTGATCAAGAAGACTTTGAAGAGCATGAGGTGGACACTGAAGAAGATAAAGACACAAGTAGTGGGTTACTTAACTCCTTCTGTGATGTAGATTGTAACTATACTTCTAGGCAAAACAACAGTGCTTGCTTTGCTATTAACCTGAAAACTGTGCTCTTGGGAGCCTCTGAAGAGAATCTGGATAGTTCTGCAGCCCTGCTTTCTCCTGAAGAAGATG
Organism: Semnornis frantzii; assembly: GCA_013399775.1. Classification (NCBI taxonomy): domain Eukaryota; kingdom Metazoa; phylum Chordata; class Aves; order Piciformes; family Ramphastidae; genus Semnornis; species Semnornis frantzii. Next base: position 9,826 of record VWYK01088916.1, read on the forward strand.
CAGCTGACTGGCAATGTACTCATGCTTTTGAAGCAAAACTGGATGATGCAGAAAGCATGCAAAAAACACACTGTGGTAACAGCTCTCGTGAATGGCAAAATTCCACTGGTTCTTCTGATGAGAGTGAATCTTCAGATTCAGATACAAACCAAAGAACTGGATACATGAGAAGATGAGTAATTGAGAACCACTATTATTTTCTATCGTACAAACCAATAGTAGCCAACTTGTATTTCTTGACTCAACATACAGATCTCGCCTTATTTTTTTTTTTTAGACATTCTGCAAACATATGCTTGAACATTGAAAACATGTAACATTCATTTTTAACAGATACTTCTCTGATCTCTCCAGATTGCTCCAGGTATGGTTCAAGTTGGATTGTCCACAGAGAAACAAAAATGAGTGGCTGGTCTCTCAGCCAGACTACCTTTTTTAATTAATTTTCTTTTTTTATTCTTTAACTCTGTTGATGAATTACTCTGAAACCTGCTTTGCTGGATGGATATAGTCTACTTGAACTTCAGCAAGGCCTTTGACACCATCTGCCACAGCAAACTCCTGGCAAAGCTGGCAGCCCATGACTTAGACAGGGGCATGTTGTGCTGGGTTGAGAACTGACTGGATGCTGGGCCCAGAGAGTGGTGGTGAATGGTGTCATATCCAGTTGGCAGCTGTCACTAGTGGTGTCCCACAGGGGTCAGTGCTGGGCCCAATCCTTTTTAATATCTTTATTGATGATCTGGATATGGGGATCGAGTCCACCATCTTACTGATTGCAGATAACACCAAGTTGAGAGCAAGTGTTGATCTGTTAGAGGGCAGGAGGGCTCTGCAGAGGGACCTGGACAGGCTGGAGAGGTGGGCACAGTCCAGTGCCATGAGTTTTAACAAGTCCAAGGGCTGGGTTCTACACTTCAACCACAACAACCCCATGCAGCACTACAGGCTGGGGACAGAGTGGCTGGAGAGCAGCCAGGCAGAGAGGACCTGGAGTTACTGGTTGACAGCAACTGAACATNAGACCTCATTCCTGTCTACAACTATCCGAAAGGAGGTTGTAACCAGGTGGGGTTGGGCTCTTCTCCCAGGCACCCAGTGACAGAACAAGAGGACACAGTCTCAAACTGTGCCAGGGCAGGTTTAGGCTGGATGTTAGGAAGAAGTTCTTCACAGAAAGAGTGATTGGCATTGGAATGGGCTGCCTGGGGTGGAGTTGCCATCCCTGAAGGTGTTTAAAAGGAGACTGGATAAGGCACTTAGTGCCTTGGTTTGGTTAATTAGAAGGTGGTAGGTGGTAGATTGAACTTGATGATCTCAAAGGTCTTTTCCAAACTGGTTAATTCTGTGGTTGCTACATTCAAGTCAGTAAACTGTGATTTATGTTTGTGCAGAGAAAGCTGATCAAGTGAAATAATGGGGGGGCAGAGATAACCAATACTTAAAAAAGAGTTCTCCTTACTGTGAATTTTTTTAAAGTAATTTTGTGCAATTATTAAATACTACATTTTTAAAAAATATTTTGTATGGCATTTAAAAAATACAGCAGTGTACAGGTTGGGTTTTTTTTAATATATAATAAAAATACACTTTAATGTTTGTGCTTTATATTGAAAGTTTTTCACAGCCCTGTTTAAATGTTTACTGTGGCTCCTCCATGCCCCCCAAAAAGCTTCGTGAGTTAGCCTAGAAAGAATTTACTGCTGTGGGAAGGCTTTCAGGTATCTGTCTTGGTCCAAGTTAACTCGGGGCTTTTTATACTGTTAATTTATCACAGCTCCACTTGGCTCACATTAATGCTCAATAAGTGGATTTTGGGGAGGGTCTTCTGTGTGACTGTTCTGGAGCACTCCAAATTCCTTTCTTCTTCCCCTGCTCCCCATGGGTTTAAATGGGGAACAGGAAAAGGCACCTTTCCACATGTGTACTGACCCGTGTGGAAGCCCACACTGGGAATCAGGCTGGTGGTTGGCTGGGTTATAAAATGCCCAATGGACATTTTGTCTAGAAAAGGGTAAGTAGAGCAAGGGAGAAGGTGCAATGTTCCCACTTTGATGGGAGTTCCCACCTCTTTCCAGTGAGGGTGGTGAAACATTGGAACAGGTTGCCCAGGGAAGTTGTGGCTCCTCCCTCCCTAGACACATTCAAGGCCAGGTTGGACTAAGTCTTTAAGTGACCTGTTCTAATGGGAGGTGTCCCTGCCTATGGTGGGGGGGTTTGAACTAGATAATCTTTGAGGTCACTTCCAACCTAAACCATTCTATGATTCTATGCCAGGAGTTACCACTGGACAGAATCACAGAATTAACCAGGTTGGAAAAGACCTCTGAGATCATTGAGTCCAACCTATCAGCTAACCCTTCTAATTAACCAAACCATGGCATCAAGTGCCTCATCCAGCCTCCTTTTAGGACAAATTCCTGACATAGTTCCCATTTTGGACCACCTTGCTTTTGTATGGCTTTTACCTTTTTACACGGCTCTGGG
>VWYK01088935.1:4103-19805 GCA_013399775.1 Semnornis frantzii
GTTCAAGGCCAGGTTACACAGAACCTTGCACAACCTTATCTTCTGGAAGATGCCTCTGCCCGTGGCACAGATGTAACTGTGTAACTAGATGATCTCTATGATTCCGTGGACTCTGTCCTAGAAGTTCACTGACTTACTCTGCTTCCTTCCCTGCTGAAAGTACTAATATGCAACACAGGTAACACATTATCCCTTCTTCACATAGGAACTTGACAATAACATATGGAGAAAACTCTACATTGCTGTATAGGACTGTAACTGAACATGAGTTGGGCTGCAGCCCACAGCACAATTAGGAAGACTGAAAAAAGACATTTCAAATATGCACATATAGTACAGGTTAAAAAAAAAAGGCCTCTTAGCAGTACATTAGAATACACTATACCTTTAGCACATCTTGTTTGCTTCTCTCTACTTTGTCTTGTAATTTCTTAAGCTGTTCAGGATTTAGTGCTGGATCAGCTTTGCTATTTGTCTCTCTGGATATAGCCAGTTTCTCCTCTTTGCAAGCAGCATGGTATGCTTTCTTTGCAGCTTCCACCTACAAGGTAAATTTGAATCTTTGCATCTCAGATGGTTTGTACAACAGTCATGGACTAGATTTTTTTTTTAAGCCTTGTAATCACATTACGATGAAGAAAGCATCAGAGTTTTTTCCCAGGATGTTCTTTTTGAGGGGATTTTTTTTAATTTCAGCCAAGGAATGAACAATATGCAAGAATCAAAGTACGAAAATTACTTACAGTACTTATGAATTAGCATTCTCTCATCATACAATAAATCTCATTCATACAGCTTAGAGAAGCATGGAACAGAGTCAAGAAAAGGTTTACAGAAGTGCCTAATAGAGCATTTCCCCCTCATGTCCATATTCTCCTTCTCCCCTTTCTTCTATGAGCCTGTTATTTAAGAATAATGTTGCAAGACAAGAAAAAAACCAACAAAAGAAAAACCAAACCAAGCAAACAAACAAAACACAAACTGACACTTTCCCCTTCTTATTTCTCAGAGCAATTCATAACTTTCAAATGCATGAAATCAGATACTGTTAACAACTTAAATTCCACTTTTTCCAGATTTCACTTAAGTCATTGAGAGTAGGAAACTCCAAGAGAAAGAACTGCACTTATTTTCAGAAGAGGACAGAAAGCAAGAGATCTTTTTGAGAAAGAAGGGTCCAGCAGAGAGAATAGGGAGTTTACTCCCTTATAGAGATCTGAGACACTAATATATTTTAACACAGGATATCTAATACATAATCTACTGCTGTACCTCTTTCAGCTTTTTTGCCCAAGGTTTCTGAGCTTTCCTAAATCCATCTTCTGCTTCTTTGGTTTCCTTAAATCCTCCCATCATTTGCTTATGAAAGGCTTCCTTCTGCCAGTTCTTGATTTTTTCAAAGTCTTCATTCATCAGTGAACCTTTTACTTCTAGATGTAGTTCACTCACTTTTTCAGCTTCTGACATAAAAGCACACCAAGCCCTTTCTACTGTTCCATACTGTGGGCCTAAACACAACAGAAAGTGTCATTCTCAGTAACCATCACCCACATGGAACTTTCATTCCCAAGATGCAACTGAAGCTATTGACTTGTAAACAGCAATACTGAACCAAACCTAGAAAGGGGAACAGTTCATTTCCAGATAACTTTAGAACATTACACTTTTACACCAGAAGAAAGAATATTAATTTAGTCTATCCCCTTCTCCCTGTGCCATGATTCTCAGTATTCCACCTATTAGCTCCAATCTGAGCTTCCTTTTTTTTTTTTTTTTAAAGCATGGATAACCAGGAAAAGATAAATTATTTCAGAATACATTGAGGTGGTATCGGATTAGCCCTTCCATTAGAGGACTGTCTGGTTCTTTCAGCACTAGTGTTTCCACCGCAGCCACTGACCCCTTATTGCTTCAATACGTTCTCCAAACTGTGCTCTATACAAACTGTGTTTAGCAATATCAACACTGGAGGCAAGACTCATCTGCTTTAGCAAGAAACAAGCAAAGGAGCAGGGCTTGCTTTGTTTGATTTTAATCAAGAAAAACTTGATGATTTGTTAAATTGCTGACCCTTTTGCAAAGACTCCATTATGGCTAAAAAGTACACTATTTCTGCTCTGTATTTACCAAACTGAAGACACACAGAAACATTTTTTCTATTCCATAAACATTTCAGAGTTCAAAGCCAGAATGCATTACCTTTCTCCACAAGCTGTTTCCACCTTTTTGCCCATTCTGTAAGCTGTTGAGCATAGACCTTCTCTATTCGTGCCCGTTCATGAATACAGTTCATAAGATCATTACAAAGTCTGTGGCCATCATCAATTCGTTTTACTGTCCGCTTGTAATTTCCAACCTGTAATGAGACAATACTTAACAATTCCTACTTGAAAGCTCTGAGACTGACATCAATCACTAACTGATATAAATAGTGTTACCTAGGAGCAAGAATTAATTATAGCATAAGGTATTTTTCAATTCATCTTCAAAGCTAACTGCAGCAGCACCACAAAGGCTACAAGTTCTGCTGTAAAAAAAGTTATTAGAAGTGGAAGCTTTATTGTATTTTATTGGTCCTGCAATGTAATTATGGATAGTCATCACAATTGTTCTGAGTTATTGTTTGGGCACGTTTTAGATAATCAAGATATTTAAACACAAATATAGCATTTCCCTCTTCCATGATTATTATTAAATACCTAATGCCTTAATTTCATGCTGTGTTTAATTTTTCAGGTTTAATAAAACTGCAGAGAGTATTGCAGTATCTCTGTCAAGTGTAGTAAGATTGTTAGAAGCTCAGTATAGAAGCAGCACAGCCAGTCACAGGATTGCAGGATGTTAGGGGTTGGAAGGGACCTCCACAGATCGAGTCCACCCCCCCGCCAGAGCAGGACCAGAGAATCTAGCTCAGGTTGCACAGAAATGTATCCAGGCAGGGCTTCAAAGTCTCCAGAGAAGCAGACTCCACAATCTCTCTGGGCGGCTCTGTGATCCTTACAGTCAAGAAGTTCTTCCTCATGTTGAGATGGAACTTCCTGTGCTGTAGTTTATACCCATTACCCCTTGTCCTATCAAAAGGCCCAACTGAGTAGAGTTTGTCATCTCTCTCTTGATTCTCAGCCCTCATCTACTGATTAGATCCTCTCTAAGTCTTCACCAGACCAAAAAGCCCCAGGTCCCTCAGCCCCTCCTCATAGGCCGGTGCTCCAGTCCCTTAATCATCTTCATAGCACTCCATTGGACTCTCTCCAGTAGATCCCTGTCGCTCTTGAACTGGGGAGCCCAGAACTGAATGCAATATTCCAGGCAAGGTCTTGCCAGGGCAGAGTAGAGGGTGAGAAGAACCTCTCTTGATCTGCTGGCCACACTCCTCTTAATGCACCAAAGTCCACAGAGTTGAGACTGGATGTGTCCTTTGTTACAGCTGTGTTTCACTGCTGACAAACCAGACAACACTATACCAAAAGTATACTGTAGAATTTAATGTGGGAAGGTGTGGTGAGCAAATGATGGGGAGTTTATGTGGAGTTTCTAGATCTAGAACTAACCTGTGAAATCGAAAGGAAAAAAAATAAGCTGCTCAATGCACAAGCTACAAAGTGCCAAGGATATGGAGAAAAAAAGCACAATATAACAAATATACACTCTGTAACTACCATCCTCCTTCCTTTTCTGTGTACACACAAACACGCGGTAACCAATCTAGACTACCAAAGGAAAAAACCCCATAGTTTGATACTACTCATAGCAATATTTCCACTTATTTCAAGGTGATTCAGGTTGGCTTTTGTAAACATTAAAAAAGACATAAGAACTCAGGTAACAAAATTTGCATGGTCTGTTAAATGTCACAGTCAGTTTCTTATCTGCACTAATCATCTGAGTGAATAATGAAAATTAGCAGTAAAGCAGCAAATCAAACATTCAACTACTTAAAGCACATTTGTAGTTTTTACATTTGAATCATATCCAATTTGTAGTTTGAATACAGGAAATCATCCAGGTTCTATGTTTGCATTAACTGAGGATTCTGTCTGTACATGTAAGCCATCTGACTGGAAAGAAATGCCTCAAAGTATACAGGGAAATACTCTTAAAAGGAGAAAAAAACCACTACATTAAGTGCTGGAAAAGTGACTATGCTGATAAATGTGTTATGATTTTGCATTCATTTAGACAGCTGCCCAAAAGCCATGGTTTTTTTCTCCCAACAGATCAAAGAAATGAGGTGGCATTTAAGGCAGGCATTAGGAAGCAGTCACTGATATTCCTACATCATGTCAAAAACCTGAAAGTACAGAGATGCACACACATGCCCCCTTTTAAACACGAGTCATAATATAATTGAAGAAGCTACCAGCCACTACAAACCTCACACCAAAAATACAGCCAATGTATCCATGCCAAAGCACATTTCATCAATCAACCAAAAAAAAAGTATTGAAATTATTATCCTCATTTTCAGGAGAAATAGAAATTAAGAGGTAGGCAGTTCCAAGACAGCTGGGGAGGGACTACTTACAAAGGCATGCAGCACTAGGACAAGAGGCAGTGGTTTTATACTAGAGAAGGGTAGATTTAGATCAGGTATTAGGAGGAAGCTCTTCACTACAAGGGTGTGAAACACTGGCACAGGTTACCCAGGGACCTAGTGGGGGTCCACTGATGGAGACATTCAAGGTCAGGCTTGATGGGGCTTTGAGCAACCTGATCTCAGTCGGGAATGTCTCTGATCACTGTAAGAGGTTGGACTAGACAACCTCTAGAGGTCACTTCTGACTCAGTGCATTCTCTGATCCTATGAAACTAACACTGTACACTAACAAATGCATATCTGTAATCAAAGCATTAACAAAAAAAAAAATCACCTAAGTACTTTCAAAAGCCTTTGTAATGAAAATATGCATCTGCTCAAAACTACTGCAGCTGTAGGTTCACAGTCAAGCCAATTGCTGAAATGGATTCTGTTAGCTTGGCACAACTACTGGATCCTTCAGCCTTATATTAGCATCAATTTGTGTCTCCAGTTATAAGCCCAGGGATTTATGGCTCTAGTATGAGCATTTCCTTTCATACATTTTCACTATTAGATTAGCATTTAAAATGGTAACAATGAATAGGAGATGGATGCCTGATGGTATTTTTATATGCCTTCATTTTTGTATTGTCTGAGCAAATTTGAGCCAGCAGTGTGCCCAAGTGCCCTGGAGAGCCAGTGGTATCCTGGCCTGGATCAGGAACAGTGTGGCCAGTAGGACAAGGGAGGTTATTCTGCCACTGTACTCAGCACTGGTCAGGCCACACCTTGAGTACTGTGTCCAGTTCTGGGCCACTCAATTCAAGAGAGATGCTGAGGTACTGGAACGTGTCCAGAGAAGGGTGGTGAAGCTGGTGAGGGGACTGGAGCACAGCCCTGTCAGGAGAGGCTGAGGGAGCTGGAGGTGTTCAGCATGGAAAACAGGAGGCTCAGGGGTGACCTCACTGCTCTCTACAACTACCTGAAAGGAGGTTGTAGCCAGCTGGAGGTCGGTCTCTTCTCTCAGGCAACCAGCAACAGAACAAGCGGACCCAATCTCAAGCTGTTCCAGGGGAGGTATAAGCTGGAAGAAGTTCTTCACAGAGAGAGTGATTGGCATTGGAATGGGCTGCCCAGGGAGGTGGTGGAGTCACTGTCCTTAGAGGTGGTCAAGAAAAGACTGGATGAGGCACTTAGTGCCATGGTTTAGTTGATGGGATAGGGGTGAGGGGTAATTTGGACTGGATGATCTTGGAGGTCTCTTCCAACCTGGTTGATTCTATTATTCTATGAAATTCTGACCTTGTGATAGTAATCTAGCAGTTATCCAGTCTCAGGCAGGTATTTAGAGAACTGAATTTAGTTTACCTATTCAAGGTCCACTCATTATTATCACATAAGGGCTGCCTTGGAAAAGCTGCACACAGACCACAGAGAATTCACCCACAACCCCTTTTCTACAGGAGGACTGAAGGAACTAGCATCATAGTTTAGAAGAAGCAAAAAGAACCACCAGGTCTACAATACTAGAAAGCAACCACCTTGAATTCCAAGGAAATTTTCATACAGAGTCAAGAAAAGTTATTTTATAAATCGGTAGTCTGAAGTATATTAGAGATCACATTCAACTTTAATGCTCTGAGACATGGTAGAATTGTGGAGACAAACCATTTTTCTCCATTTCCTGATGCAGAACACAAGTTATATACTTAGCTTTTAACATTTTTAAAACCTAGTAGCTTATTTTTAAATTCGCATTTTAAGTTATGGACACCAAATGACCAATTTTTTTTTTTTTTTTAAAGTGGAATATGTTGTAAGAGGAAGGCTCAGAGGAACAAAAGAACATAAGACACTTAGACCACAGAGCCAAAGGAAAAGTCTTTATGCAGCCAAGGAACTACTATGTTAACTGTAGGTGTTGAAATAATTACATTAAAAGCCTATTAAAAATAAAAAAAAAAACAAACCCACACCACTACAGACATTCTGAAGAATAAAACCATTAATACATTGTTTTATTCAAGACTGTTTTCTTAAACCCCTGAGTCTGCAAGACAACTTCTTCCTCTTCACAAGAAGTGTTTGAGCTAAAACAAAAATGATAAATTCTTTTATTTTTAGCAAGTGACCAGGAAGAAAAACCCTGGTGTTTCTTTGTTTCAGTCAGAGCCACCTTTACGTAATGCCTTGCAATTTTCAGATTCCTTGATGCGCACTGTTCAGTACATGAACATTGGGCTACTGCCTTTTAGACAGCAGACAACTAAAGACACAAAGCTATTAGCTTCCTTGTCCTACACATGAAATATATGGTTCAGGACAGTAAAGTGTGAGATTGTAAAACTTCTTACAGTTTCAAGAAGCATGAGAGATACTTTCATTTCAGCACCCACAGTTCACCCACCTGACAGAAACATTATTTAGGTGGTAACAAATGCAGTTGTTGTTTACCCTTAGTTGCCAGAAACACTTCAAAAGGAGATTACGGAATCAAAGCATGGTAGGGGTTGGAAAGGATTTCTGAAGATTGAGTCCAACCCCCCTGCCAGAGCAGGATCACCTAAAGCAGATCACACAGGAACATGTCCAGGTGGGCTTTGAAATTCTCCAGAGATGGAGGCTCTACCACCTCTCTGGGTAGCCTGTACCAGTGCTCCAACACCCTCAAAGTAAAAAAGTTCTTTCTCATGTTTAAATGGAACTACCTATGCTTGAGTTTATGCCCATTACCTCTTCTCCAAGACAAACAGACCCAGCTCTCTCAGCCTTTCCTCATATAAGAGATGTTCAGGTCCCCTACTCATCTTAGTAGCTCTTTGTCCTTCTTGAACTGTGGTGCCCAGAACTGGGCACAGTCCTCCAGGTGAAGCCTCACCAGGATAGAGGGGAAGGAGAACCTCCCTTGGCCTACTGGCCACACTCCTCTTAACGCATCCCAGGATGCCACTGGCCCTATTTGCCATGAGGGCACACTGCTGGCTCACAGTCATCCTGTTGCTTACCAGGACTCCCAGGACCTCAGAGCTGCTCTCCAACCCCAAGTTTACTTCTTCAAAATACCACTATATGGTCACATCCTTGATGCAAGCAGTGAATTCTGTAAAAATTTTAATTTGCAGTTTGTGTCATCCTCCTTCCCCTTTATCAAGTTAGCCACCAGTTTCCTCTTCTGCACTGCAAAAAATACTGAGCTTTGCTACTATATGAGCCTTGCTTGATCCTATTTTGCCCCACTTATTTCTCACAGGCATTACAGACTCTTTCAGATCTCCATTTACTTACTCCTCCACGTTTTGGTATTTTATAGAATCACAGAATGTCAGGGGCTGGAAGGGACCTCAACAGATCATCTGGTCCAGCCCCCCCGCCAGAGCAGGATCACCTAGAGCAGATTACACTGGAACACATCTAGATGGTTCTTGAATATCTCCAGAGAGGGAGACTCCCTGGGCAGCTGGCTCCAGGGTTTTGTCATCCTCCTCTCCTGCATGAACACAGCAATGTCACCTCAAATCCTTGGTCAGATAAAAGGTTTTGAGAATCTGTAGCAAGCAGAGAAAAATCACACAATCACACTGTTATGAAGGTCTTTGCACCATGTAGCTGGCAATCCAGTCCCCTCTCCTTTATGACCACCACTGCATTAACACAGCCAAGCACTGTCAGAGACAATGATCCTTAGCGGGAATATTTAGCAGCTCACAAACTCATCATTTTACAGTTTCACAGGACTCAACACAAAGAGAAGGCGTTAAATTATCTAGGTTCTTTTACTTCAATAAAGAAACTTTTTTCTTAGCATATTCACAGAGCATCACACAAGTCTATGAAGAGTAAAACATAGTCAGCAGGTTTTTCTAGTACACCAAATGAAAAATAAGGCTATTCACTTGTTAGCAACCCAGAAGGTGGCAAACATTCAGCTCCTACTAAACTCCAGTCAGTTCATTCTAATACATCATGGTAACTGTTACAACCACAAATACCTCAGGAGTTTCAAATGCCTGGAGTAAGATTTTATGTCAACTCTTTTCCCAAGCTTGCCTAGCTTGTTCATAATAGTCAGCTTTTGTGAACTGGAACCATCTGAAAGAAAGTCACTCACCATTTCCCACAACAAGGGGTTTGAAAAGGGTAAATATGCATAGACAGGAAATACAATAATAGGCATTGAAGGCTCATAGTCAAACCCACGCAGAGGGATGGCCAACGTGGGGATGTGCTATTTTCAGTATTCCGTTTAAGCATGAGTGCAATTTCTTTCCAGTTACATTAAGCAGGATGCTTCCAAACATTTCAGCCATTAACGCCTCTAATACTGTGAGGTTTTTGTACATAAAAAGAATTATTCTGATGCAAAATTAGCCAGCACACAAGTACCTACGAGCACTAGCTCTCTGTAGAGTTTAAGTTCACTTGTACAAATTCAAGAAAATTTGTTGCAAGAAAAATCCCAAGGATGGATGCTCTTAAATCCACAAAACCTAAAGCCAAACACACCAGTAAGCAACCACCTGGCAGTAGAAGAAAATATTTATAAGTAAATAATGTTTCTTCATGTTAGGAGAAAACAAAAGGATATGGGATATATCACAGCAATTTACTACCATGGAGTTACCACATTTTTAAAATGAAAAATCAAATCAGAACAGCTAAAATCACTCACTGACAAGTAACTGAAGTCCCACAACACAGGAAGACTTTTTTAGGGCAAGTTTTTCTGTCTTAAATTTTGTGCATCCAACAGCCACACACCCACACCCCACGACAGATACCTCATGTAAATGTCGGTTGACTGTAGTAGGCAGGAAGCACAGGTATCAGGAGTACAAATGGGCCAGATCAAGACCACCTGAGAAGACAGTTTATAATGCAGTTTGTGGGAAGCATGTCCCAGATCAGCTGCCTCTGCTAGCTGGTGCTGGGTTTGGGCCTTGCTTTGTGGTTGATTTTTTTTTTCCATGTGTTGGGTTTTTTTGTGTTTTATTGTTTGTATTTATTTTGTGTGTGTGTTGTTGTGGGGTGTTTGTTTGGGATTTTTTTGGAAAGGAGAGGGAAAGAATGAAAACATATGGCAGCCAATTTTGATTCACTCACAAGGGTTGAACTTTCCCTGAGTAAGTTAAAAGTCTTACTTTGCTGTGCAGAATAGCTGTTGCTGTTTGGACAGGTATGTATTTTCAAAGGGCTGTGCAATGGTTTAAATCAGAACAAAACGGGTCAAAGTGGCAGGGTTACCTGGCTATTTTCCCAACACAGAAGTGAGGGAAAAGTAACAAACAAAACCTCGAGATTTAGACCAAAAATGTGAGATAAGAATAAATTCATTGAGCAAAATCAGATAAATATGATACAAAACACAGAAACAGCATGGCACAAAGCAGCAGCAAGCAGAAGCCAGTAAGGCGGAAGCCCAAGACAGAAAACTACTCCCCCATCTCTCTTTGTCCCATGGTCATCCCACTGGAAAAGACAACTCAAAACCTTGGAATCCAGAAGCAGCAACTGAGCAGGAAGCCTCTCATGTTACAATCTGAACTTCGAACCTCATCACACTTTTCATTTTTGAAGCTGGCATGATTGCAGCATAGTTTGAATAACAGCAGCAGATTCAACTCAACCTGTGACAGGCAGTTGAACACTCCCACAATAAACTGAGAGGGTTCCACTTTGCTGATGCTAGCAGAAAAATAAGAGAGCGCAAGGACTGATATCCAGCGTGTAAAAAAGTGGCAGACAGCCTGTGAGAGTCCAATGGCTCATTTTAAAAAGTGTTTCCACAGGCAGGGTAGCTGCTCCTTTTGATGTCTTACCTTAGATATGCATACACATCTACTTTGATCTCTAGGAAGGTCTACTTATTGCCTCTCTTACCTTTACAGGCATATAAGTGCTTGGTTTCAGCTTTCTCAACATGTTGTTCTTTTAATATGACTGTAAGAATGACTGGTAAGCATAAGGCTTTATTAATAAAACCCATCATAAAACTGGCCATTAATAAACAGTCAAACTATTCCCTGTGCATTTCAAAACTACTTCAGTAGAGTAGGGCAAATCAGGATGTCCATTTCTTACATTTCGGGAAAGCAATACAACTTTGAAACCAACCCATTTTGCCACAGTATTTTTCGATGCAAGAAAGTGGTATCAATGAATATGATAAATTGGGTTGTATTTACAGCAGTCATGAGAATGCTTGGAGTCCACCTGACAGGCGAGAAAGAAATACAAAAGGTTTTGAATTATGTATCAGGCTCCAAGTTTTCCACTTGCCTCTGGAAAAAAGTTACTGTTATCCTGCTCCAAGTTATCAGCAATAACCTTTGATTACCACAAACATGTCAGCCTTGTCAGGTAAGAACACAGATGAATAAATTTCTTCTTGGAACATACAAACAAGCATCTTTCTGCACCCAGAGCCATGAACTTAACCAGTTAAATCAATGTATACTAAGGTTTGCTAGGAAAAAACAAAAACACAACACAAAAAAACCCCAAACAAACAAAAACAATCCCCCGAAACCCCCAGGAAAGACAAAGATCTTTCCATTTCTTAAGTAAATAAAAGCATTACTACAACTTAAACAGATGAAATCCTCCACTGCTATTGTGGCAATCATCATGTAGAATGTCTTTTCTTACTGTTTTGCAATTCATAGAATGGTTTAGGTTGAAAGGGACCTTAAAGATCATCAAGTTCCAATCCCCCCACCATGGGCAGGGACACTTTCTACTGTGACTGGGAATGGGGAAACATAACCCCCATTCTCAAAAAACGGAAAAAAGGAAGACCCCAGAAACTATAGGACAGTCAGTCTCACCTCTGTGCCTGGCAAGATCATGGTTTAGATTGGAATGGACCTCAAAGATCATCTAGTTCCAAACATCCCTGCCATGGGCAGGGACACTTTACACTAGACCAGGTTGTTCAAGGTCTCATCCAACCTTGACCTTGAACACCTCTGGGGAGGGAGCCTCCACGATCTTCCTCTCTATGCATGCTTACATGAAAACACACAAAATTCTGTCTCTTGAAATACTTTTATTTGGTAAACACCAGAAGATCTATTCTCCTGAAAAGGATCCTGCTAGAAGACTGAAAATGTAATCCCAGTTACTGTTAACTAAATAGGGGGAAAAAAATCTAATTGTGAAAGCTGTTGCCATTTCTATTTCATACTAAATAAAAATGTATATTTTTGGAAGTCTGATTTTTTTCCAGTTATATCATCAGCTCTTTTGCAATACTACCTATGCATAAGCCCTGTCCCACTCACATTTTTTGACTGCCGTATCTGCAGTAATTCAGCACCTTGAACACAAGTCCGAACAGCAACATTTCCAGCTCCCTGTCAAAAGCTATTTCCCAACTGCAAATGTGAATCTGATAACAATATCTATGTAGTAATAAAAAAAAAATCCCTAGTTTTTAAAGGAAACAATTACTACTCATATTTGATTTCAACCACAGAGCTTGACTCTCAGTGCCAGACCTGGAAATTTCCATGAACAGTACTGGAATAGCAACCTACTTAAAGCTTCACAGATGAACTAACTGCGCGTTGAAATTCTGCTCTATGGACAATTGGAACATAAGCAGCCAAGGAAGGTTAGAGCAGTAAGTTTGGTACCATACAACTATACTCTACAGATCCACATTTTTAAGCATGATCAAACTGCTAGTAATTATCTTTGTAATGAGGACTGCTAGCAACAGCAGCGACAACCACAAAAGAAAGCAAACCAGAAAACTGTTTAAGAACCAAGTGTTCTATTTCCCAAATTGTATGAGACTTCTGTCAAGAGCAATGACAAAATCTTTGAAGTTTATCAACATTCTATTAAGTACAGTTCTTATCAGCTCAACAGAACAGCAATATTTAAGAAACAACACTGGTTTTGTTCCAAAGATCTGCAGCGAACTAAAAAGAGTTTTCACAGTAAGTTCTTCAGATAGGAAAGAGTGAGGTGGCTGGGTGTGGGACCTAAGTGTTTTTCAAGGAAAAGATGGGCCTTGCAGCATACTCCAAAGGTAAACAAATTTGAACTATTTTGGAGTGTGAGGGAAGAAACTCAACAGTTCACTCTGCCAGACTGTCTCTTTTATGCCATGGCCAAGTTTAAACACATTTACTGCTTTCTGGTGTGTCAGTAAAACACAGCAAGGTTGCTTTTTTACAAACTGATATTTCTCTTTAAACCCAAATTTTAAAAAAAGTCAAAACAACACAACCTCTACTGTGTCAAAGATCTTAAAAACCTCTAATGGAAGGGTGCAAATAAAGTCTGTAGTACACTAACTTCAAAACTGAGCTAGAGTTCTTTACTTCTTGTTACCTGAGGCGTGAAGTACTGAGGCTGGCATTCCAGATAAACCGCATCTTTTTAATCAAGTCAGATAAAATACCTTGATCAAAGTAGTTTAGTTATCTATTCTGAGAAAAAATAAGACTAGAAGCCAAAGTTACAGTCTTCAAGAGCAAAATAATTAACTCAAAACATACAGAAAAAGGGTAAGTTTTAGAATGAAATGCAGTGAAATTTGTGTTCATGTTCTACCAACAGTGGAATCCTGGCAAACCTCCTCTCCTCTCAATTCTTGATCTGAGGACTAATTCCTGCCTTGCTCTGCATAAAGGTAAAAGTTTGAAGTCAAATGCATTACTTGGCCTAAGCAAAGTAGATACCCAAATTACTCACTCAGACATAGCCTGAAGTATATGCAAACCAAAATACACTATCAGGCATTCATGTTAAAATGCAATCATCCTCACAAAGATGCAGAGAAGTACTGCACAGAGGTCACATGGAAAACCACTCCTGGACAGAAGGAATTATCCTAAATATCCTAAATCAACAGCTATGCTACAGTGGACATCACAGTTTTAGGCACTTCACTATTTTCCCTTACCTTGTGCTTTAGTCCAAGCATTTTGTCCCATGTTAAGTAAAAAACAAAACAAACACAAAAAACCACCACACAGCCACACCTGCCTTTCTTGCCACATGATGCTACATAGAACTAGAAAAGCTGTCAACCAAAGCTTAAGTTCCATTACTCACATTTATTGCCAAAGCTACAGGGGTCTCCTGAACAGTTTAATACTCAGTAAACAGAGTCATCCAACAGTAATTATCAGCATGCAAAGAAACTCACGTTTCTTTGCTTAACATTCTCACAACTGTTTCACAGAATCCCAGAATGGCAGCTGTTGAAAGGGACCTCTGAAGATCATCTAAGTCCAGCCCCGCTGCTAGACCAGGAGCACCTGGATCAAATCGCAGGAACACACTCCAGGCAGGTCTGGAATGCTTCCAGAAAAAGACTGCACCCTCAAAGGGAAGAATTTTTGGCCTCTGTTTCCATGAAACCACCTGTGTTTTAGCTTGTGTTCACTGTCCCTTGTCCTGTCACTGGACACCACTGAGAAGAGCCTAGCTCCATCCTCCTGACACTCACCCTTTAGATATTGATAAACATTAATGAGATTCCCCCTGCCCCATCTCTCTCGGCCTCTCCTCACATGGTAGATGTTCCAGGCCTCTCATTCTCTTAATTGGTTCTCTGCTCGACTCTCTCCTAAAATCCCTTGTCCTTCTTGAATGGGGGAGCCCAGAGCTAGACACAGTATTCTACATGAGGCCACACCAAGGCAAAGTGGAGAGGGAGGAAAACCTCCCTCCACATGCTGATCACACTCTTCATGTATCCCAGGGAGCCATTGGCCTTCTGAGTTCACGGTCTGCCTGTTGCCCACCAAGACACCCAGGTTCTCCTCCCCAGAGCTCCTCCCCAGCAAGTCAACCCCCAGGCTGTACAGATATATGGGGCTGTTCTTCCCCAGATGCAGTAGTCTGCACTTGCCCTTGCTGAATTTCATTAGGTTTCTCCCTGCTGTACACTATTTTTTTCTTAAGTCAGCTCTGTGAAGACATTTATTCTCTCAAACTACACAGAGACCATACACTTACCAAGCACAGTGTGCAGAAAGGTCAAAATTCACTGCAATGTCAATCTACCCTATCAGCAGTTCAGAATTACTATAAAAAACACTTCTCATCTCTCATTTGTATCAGAGTACTCTTTTTCATGCATAGTTCAAGGTATCTTGGTGTATTTATAAAAAAACCACTTCCACAGACTGCCAGGAACACCAGATCACGTTCTCACCTCTCTATGCTGTTACACAAAAACACTGAGGCATACTTACTTTGGTTTTCAGCTATACATACAGCACTTTATGATAATCTGCTATCTCATTTCAACTCCAGCCTTTCTTGAGGTTTGAGGATTTCTTTGGTTTTGTTGTTTGGCTTTTTTGCCTGTTAGCTTGTTTTTCACCACAACAAGTGTCAGTGGGGTTAAAAAGAAGAGACTAACTGCATTAAAAAAGACAGACACTGACTGCACTGAAATTTAACTTTTTTATCCAAGGATAAATAAAGATGTACCCAAACATTAGCCTACTGAAATTGCTTATGAAACAGATTGCAGTTCCGATTTTTCCAAAAGAATACAGGAATACATAGAGAAACCCAAAGAAACAGATTAAGAACTATTTTTTCTTTTACAAAATTATATAAAATAGACCATCAATAGCACAAAGAAAACCTTTAACATCTATAATAAGCACCATAAACATTTAAGCTATGGTTTGTAAAAGTCACAGCTTAGACTAATTACTATTTATCCACACAATCACACCGGTTTACAGGCCAGTTTACAAGTGTGGCTGGAAAGCTGCCTGGCAGAAAGAGACCTGGCGGTTGCAATAGACAAACTACTCAGTATTAGCAAGCAGTGTGCCCAGGTAGCAAAGAAAGCCAATGGCATCCTGGATGGGATTAGAAATGCTGTGTCCAGCAGGGATGAGCAAGTGATGGTCTCTTTGTACTCAGCTCTGGTGAGGCCACACCTTGAATACTGAGTTCAGTTTTGGGCACCTCATTAAAAGAAGGATGTGGAGGTGCTGGAGCCAGTGCAGAGGAGGGCAAAAAAGCTTGGGAAAGGGCCTGGAAAATAAACCTGATGAAGAGCGAATGAGGGAGCTGGGGATGGTTAGTTTGAAAAAGAGGAAGCTGAGGGGAGACCTCATGGCTCTCTACAACTCCCTGAAAGGACATTGTGGGGAGGTTGGTGCTGGTCTCTTCTCACAGGTAAACAGTGGGGAATGGCCTTA